>CM044004.1:37131724-37136724 GCA_024085815.1 Flaveria linearis | reverse complement strand
CCCCCGAACCCCCGCTGTCCCGCAGAGGGTCAGTTATCTAGTTTATCTCTCATGATTGATGAAATGTGAATGCTTAGACTAAGAGTTTGCTTCTTATTATGTGTTAAGTGTATGTGAAAACTAAAGATATAAGTGAAACTTAAAGAAATGTTATTGGGCCCATAACGTGTACCTTGATAAAGTAAAGCCTTGCAAGCAATTGATAAAGGAGGGTTGCGTTCGTCGTGCCCTCACCCTAATAAAGTGATAAAGTATGCTCGAACTGGCAGGTCAGTGAGTCCTGAATTGGCATGACAATAATGGCCTGATCGGGTACGACAGTAAGTCCTTAATTGGCATGTCGGTAAAGTCCTAGGCGAGCCTAGGCACCGATAGTGACAGAGAATTGACGGATAAAGAAGGGTAATAAATAACAAGAAATGATAAAGTATTGATAAAGTGATAGCCTGTGTGTATTGATATTTTGATAGACAATGATTATTTTCAACTGATAAAGCTAATATCTTTTAAAAAAGTTATTTAGCAAAGTAAACCTAGAATTCACTCAGCGAAGCTGACTTTTGTATGCATATCACTTGACAGGTGAGAGTTAGAGCTATGGGATAGAAGCATGGGACTGAACCTTCTTGGCACTAGAAGACTGGCATCCCTGATGAAGAAAAGCTTAAGAGGACTTTTAAATAGTTTTGAAGATTAAAGACAATGTTTATATTTTTATTTAACTACGTTGTGATGAATTGAAATTATAGTATTTTCCGCTGCAATATACATTTATACATATATGAGTAAATGATTGCTTTAAATCAATGTTTTACTGTGAATGACCAACTGTGAGGTCTCCCTAGAAAGGAGGGGCCTTACAAGTTGGTATCAGAGCCAATGTTTAAGAGATTTGTGAAAAAAACTATTTTATACACCTAAACTTAAACAGACAATGGGACCAAATGTCAAGGATGGCAGTCCAAGAAGCTCCATGCCAAGAGGTAACAAAGAATGCTATAAGTATTATTCTAGTGGGTAGTGCCTTCTTATTGAAGTTAGAGTTGAGGTAGGGTATGATAATGTTATCTGTGATGCTTATCTGAATTTATGTGACTTATACGTGCATAGAACAGGTATAGTAGGTTCTAGTGTTAGTGTTGTTCAGGATTGGAAGGTTTAGGGCATGAGAAGTTCTGTAAGTAGTTAATCACAACTGGCCACTGTTATTAAAAATTTACAAAACTTGTCGTGAACTGAACTTGCCTTGAAAGACCATATTAACATTCCGAATCTTATAGGAAGTAGAAAGAATGGAACCAAAGAAAACAGTTCCAGTCATGGTCACCCGAAGAAGCACTAGGGGAAGGCCCCCGACCAAGGCAAAAGAAGCTGCAAGTGCAACTGTGAAAACAACAAAGAGGTCTACCGGAAAACCGGTTGAGGAACCGGTTAAGGAGGAGGTTGATTTGGAAACGGGAGCCGAGGGGACTACCACTGATCAGGCAAAACTGAAGGAAATATTAAAGGAAGCTATTGCCCAAGAGGTATACTAGGTCCTATCTGGAGTGATGCCCGTTCTGCTTGCGGAATTTGTGGAGCAGGTTAAGGGCGACAGTAAGAAGAGTACGGCTTTAGAGAAGGTTGATAAGAAAGGAGCGGTCAAGACTGAGGAGTTGAGCGACAAGGAAGATCGTCTGGGTAATCATGACGGTTCCGAGATGGAAGAGAGGGTGAAGGGGTGCAGCTACGGGGATTTTCAGAGATGTAAGCCCCCAACGTTTGATGGCACCAGTAACGCTGCAACTGCTCAGCGTTGGGTCAGGGAAATGGAGGTCGTACTGAGGATCAGCGAGTGCCGGGAAAACCAAAAGGTGAAGTTTGCTTCCCATTCCCTTTTGGACCCAGCAATGTGTTGGTAGGATAACATCGTTGAGTCTTACGGGGAGGAGGCTATTGAGAGGATGAAGTGGCCGGAGATGAAGAGGTTGGTGATAGAGGAGTACTGCCCAGAAAGAGAGCTTGACAAGATTGAGCAAGAGTTTGTGAGTTTGGAGGCTGGAAATATGACACACCGGGAATACACTACGAAATTCAATGAAATGGCCCGTCTGGTGCCTGACTTGGTGACTCCTGAAGCCAAAAGGATCAAGAGGTACATACAAGGGTTGCCTCTGGACATTCGTAGAGACATGGTCACTGCCCGACCTAGCACTTTTAGGTCAGCAGTGGACCTCAGCGGAAGGTTGTATGATCATCGCAGGCCTGTGGCAGTGGGTGAGACGAGGAAAGTTTGGAATAACAATGGGAAGAGGTATGGGAGTGGTAACTACCAACCGGGAAACAAGAAGGCAAGGGTGGATGCAAAGCAAGTGGTTGTGAAAGGGGTCGAAGAAGTCAAGGAGTGCGGGAAGTGCGGGAGGAGACATCCCGGAGAATGCTGAATGGGTAGCCCTGGCTGCTACCGGTGTGGGAAAACTCGTCACATGGCGAGAGAGTGCCTGAAGGTGGACAAGTACTTCAACTGCCACGAGTCGGGGCATCGCAGCAGTGACTGCCAGAAATCCAAGCCGGGAGGCTCGGATCAAGCGGGGATAATGACAAGGGGGATGATGGAAAGTCCAAGGTCAGGGCAAGGGCTTTCACCATGAACAAGAAGGAAGCAAGGAAAGACCCGGACGAAGTGTCAGGTACGTTCCTTGTCAATGATGTTTGTGCCTCCATATTATTTGATAGTGGTGCCAGTAAGAGTTTTGTATGTGTATCCTTCTGTGCTACACTAGATGCCCAAACTAAGGAAATAGATGATGCCTTCGAAGTAGAAACATCCGATGGTAAGTCCATTAGAATAGTCAGAGTGTTAGAAAGAGGAAAAAAGGAAAATATTGCTTAACATATTAAACCCACAGTAATCATCAATGCCTTTTGTTAGAAAGAGAAAAAAAGGAAAATATTGCTTAACATTGGTTAACATTAATTCCTTACCTTTTTTTATTAGTAAATAAAATAATTACACATATGAAGTGGTTAAAATAAAACTTAACAAATTTGACTAATAAGATCTACCATCATTAGTTATTATAACTTTATAACGTTTTTCAAATAGAAATCTTGATAAAATATACATTGTTTCTTTTAAGTTGACCCGTGTTCAAATTTGATAACTTTCCTCTTTATCCTATATATTAATAGAAGAGGGGAAGAAGCAGTTATGTTCAGTGTGTTTGTGGTTTTGCCATACATCTTTCTTCACTTTGACAGATTGCACCCCTGCAAATGTGATAAAGAGGGGAAATCATTCCTGTGTCCCATCCGTTTCATTTTTAGAGAGATAAAGTGCTCTCCCTTATCATCACAGGCACCGGCACCGCCACCACCACCGCCACCGCCACCGCCACCGTCTATAACGCTACCATTGTGGTCTCCTTCAACGGAAGGCATTACTACAGCGTGATCGCCAACACCAAAGGCGGTTCTTGTGGTGGTGCCTCTTTTGTCGGTTGTACCAAAGGCGAGGGGGGTTTTCTAGGGTTTTGTGTGGTGGGCGGCTGTAGTGAAGGCGACAACGGCGGTTGTTGCGGTGGCTCTATTGCTGTTTCGCCTCCCCTCTGTGGTTGAGGTGAAGCAGGAGCCTGTTGTCCATGGCTCAACCGTCGTCTGCGTCGCCGTTCGCCTCACCGCCGCCCACCTGCCGTCCGGTTTCTCTCTTCTACTTCTTCTTCCTGCATGTGTTGGGTTGTGTATCATCATCGGGTCTTGGGATTCCCGCCATACCAGACGCGTTCTCTTGATTTTTCACCTTAAGCCCGCTGCTCAGAGGGGGTTTGGGTGCTCTGCTGTGCCCCTTCACCCTCTCCCTGTTTCCTAGGGTTTTCGTTCTGAGACCCGATGATGGTGGCCATCCACTTGGCGAGGCAACTCCGGTTGCAACCGTGGGGGCATCAGAGGGGTCTTTATTTTGCAAAGACGATGATGATTGTAGATCTGGGTCTATTGGAGATGGAAACAGCGGTGTTGAGGAGTCGCCGACCCTTGCATGTCTCCGACGACCTCGGTTTTTATGAGCACGGTTGTTTTTGGGGTGCAATGATGGTACGGCGCCATTCGGCGTGGTAACTCCGGTTGCAGCCGTGGCTGCCTCTAACCCTCTTTCTTTTGCAATGATGATGATGAATTTGGGTCTGAGTTTTGCTTTCTTTCTTTTGTCTACTGGAACGCAGATTTGGGTTACTTACTTTTTTTGGGTTTCTTTTGCTTGGGACACCTTGCTTGGGCAATGGTAATGTCGGTGGACGTGTTGGTGTTGAGGTCGGTGTTGTTTGGTGATCAGGATTTGTTGTTTGTGAGGTTAGGGTTGTTTGGAGAGCGAAGCGGGTTGTCGTAACCCGTGTGTTTGTGTTGATGTTATTGCTGAAACAATTGGTGTTTGTTTAGTTTGGTTACTGAGATTATGAATTTTAATATGAGATCATGTGTGTTTCTCTCCTATCTGTTAATGTCCTTTTTGATTAGCATTTATGCTATTTTTGTTTGTTGATTTGTCTATGATGTTGAGCTATTGCTCATTTGTGACATTGTTGGGTTGCTTACGTGGTACTAATAAGTCGTCATGTGGTCGATGGTGTTGTACGTATGGGGCAGCTGAGACATAATTCAAGTTGTCACGATAGGCAGATTCATATTGTTGAGGTTTGTGCCTGATTATTTATGGCAGGTCAATGATGATGGGTTGTTGTTCATATATTGTATGCCCGTCTGAGACATGGGAAACAGTGTGGTTTGTGATTACTCATGTGAGTCTCCATTGTCCGATTGAGAAACTACTATTAAAGATAATGTTATTCACATTACATCAAGGCTATGATGATATAAAAAGGGATCCGTTGTTTACGTGACAGTAATTCTGAGTTACAGCCGTTACGGATTGCCTATTCTGAGCCGTTAAAAAACAACAGTGATGAATCGCGCAACGCGCGACATGGAAATAAACCTAGTTAAGTTAATATAAAAACATTTCATTA
>CM044004.1:37041724-37126724 GCA_024085815.1 Flaveria linearis | reverse complement strand
CTTGATGGGTTTAAGGGCCCTAATCAGCCCTTAAACATGCATAATCAGTTCCATTCCATCACCTTGTAACCCTAGCCACGAAATTCGTAGAGAGAGAAAGTAGAGAGAAAGTGAAGAAAATCAAGATTTGGAGTTTGAAAGGTTGAAGGATTGGAGAGCTGGGTGATTGGAGCAGCAAAACACAAGGAAAGAGCAACAAAACAAGGTAAGAATCGACCTCTAAGGCCTTCTGTAGATCAAACCTGGATTCTAGGGTTTTGGGTTTTGAAAAGTTCAAAGAAACACATAAAGGTCAAATTTTTACGTATGAAAACGTGTAAAGAGGCTAGATCTGGTTTCATGGAACGTAAACCAAGGGTTTGGACGAAAAAAGTTAAGATTTTGGGTTAAAAACGGTCTAGTTCTTAGTTTTTATTCATCCAGCGAAACTGAGCCCCGATCCAGTGAATTTAAGTATTTATCCAGCGAAACTGTGCATTTATCCAGCGAAACTAGGAGAATCCTAGCGAAACTACAGTTTCGCTACAGCGAAACTACAGTTTCACTGATAGCTTCGCTAAGTACTTAGGCTGACCTTAGACATTGCGAAACTAGGAAATTCCAATGAAAGTTGGGCGCTCATGCCAGCGAATCTGTCCAGCGAAACTGACAGAAGTGCTGCCCAGCGAAACTGGTAGCGAAACTGCCAGCGAAACTGGCAGCGAAACTACCAGCGAAACTGTGGGCGAAACTATGAAGAAAATGACGTTTTTGCATATTAACTTTCGTGCAGCTAGAGTATTCAGGCTATAGCTTAAGAGGCTTAGAATTTAAGCTATTGACAAGTTCAGGTGAGTTCTAGACCCCTCCTTTACCCGTTTTCAATGTTTTAGGGTGATATGCATACTAAAATACATACTTTTATGATGACGCTTTTTAAGACCTTTTATCATGAAAATAAAATTTTCGAAAGTAAAATGTGCCATGTAGGGATGTTGCCCCTTGGGCCCCAGCCAGGGGTGTTGCCCCTTGGACCCCACTACGGGCTGCCGCCCCTAGAACTCCGCTATCAGGGTTGCCGCCCCCGAACCCCCGCTGTCCCGCAGAGGGTCAGTTATCTAGTTTATCTCTCATGATTGATGAAATGTGAATGCTTAGACTAAGAGTTTGCTTCTTATTATGTGTTAAGTGTATGTGAAAACTAAAGATATAAGTGAAACTTAAAGAAATGTTATTGGGCCCATAACGTGTACCTTGATAAAGTAAAGCCTTGCAAGCAATTGATAAAGGAGGGTTCGTTCGTCGTGCCCTCACCCTAATAAAGTGATAAAGTATGCTCGAACTGGCAGGTCAGTGAGTCCTGAATTGGCATGACAATAATGGCCTGATCGGGTACGACAGTAAGTCCTTAATTGGCATGTCGGTAAAGTCCTAGGCGAGCCTAGGCACCGATAGTGACAGAGAATTGACGGATAAAGAAGGGTAATAAATAACAAGAAATGATAAAGTATTGATAAAGTGATAGCCTGTGTGTATTGATATTTTGATAGACAATGATTATTTTCAACTGATAAAGCTAATATCTTTTAAAAAAGTTATTTAGCAAAGTAAACCTAGAATTCACTCAGCGAAGCTGACTTTTGTATGCATATCACTTGACAGGTGAGAGTTAGAGCTATGGGATAGAAGCATGGGACTGAACCTTCTTGGCACTAGAAGACTGGCATCCCTGATGAAGAAAGCTTAAGAGGACTTTTAAATAGTTTGAAGATTAAAGACAATGTTTATATTTTTTTTTAACTACGTTGTGATGAATTGAAATTATAGTATATTCCGCTGCAATATACATTTATACATATATGAGTAAATGATTGCTTTAAATCATGTTTTACTGTGAATGACCAACTGTGAGGTCTCCCTAGAAAGGAGGGGCCTTACAAGTTGGTATCAGAGCCAATGTTTAAGAGATTTGTGAAAAAAACTATTTTATACACCTAAACTTAAACAGACAATGGGACCAAATGTCAAGGATGGCAGTCCAAGAAGCTCCATGCCAAGAGGTAACAAAGTATGCTATAAGTATTATTCTAGTGGGTAGTGCCTTCTTATTGAAGTTAGAGTTGAGGTAGGGTATGATAATGTTATCTGTGATGCTTATCTGAATTTATGTGACTTATACGTGCATAGAACAGGTATAGTAGGTTCTAGTGTTAGTGTGGTTCAGGATTGGAAGGTTTAGGGCATGAGAAGTTCTGTAAGTAGTTAATCACAACTGGCCACTGTTATTAAAAATTTACAAAACTTGTCGTGAACTGAACTTGCCTTGAAAGACCATATTAACATTCCGAATCTTATAGGAAGTAGAAAGAATGGCACCAAAGAAAACAGTTCCAGTCATGGTCACCCGAAGAAGCACTAGGGGAAGGCCCCCGACCAAGGCAAAAGAAGCTGCAAGTGCAACTGTGAAAACAACAAAGAGGTCAACCGGAAAACCGGTTGAGGAACCGGTTAAGGAGGAGGTTGATTTGGAAACGGGAGCCGAGGGGACTACCACTGATCAGGCAAAACTGAAGGAAATATTAAAGGAAGCTATTGCCCAAGAGGTATACTAGGTCCTATCTGGAGTGATGCCCGTTCTGCTTGCGGAATTTGTGGAGCAGGTTAAGGGCGACAGTAAGAAGAGTACGGCTTCAGAGAAGGTTGATAAGAAAGGAGCGGTCAAGACTGAGGAGTTGAGCGACAAGGAAGATCGTCTGGGTAATCATGACGGTTCCGAGATGGAAGAGAGGGTGAAGGGGTGCAGCTACGGGGATTTTCAGAGATGTAAGCCCCCAACGTTTGATGGCACCAGTAACGCTGCAACTGCTCAGCGTTGGGTCAGGGAAATGGAGGTCGTACTGAGGATCAGCGAGTGCCGGGAAAACCAAAAGGTAAAGTTTGCTTCCCATTCCCTTTTGGACCCAGCAATGTGTTGGTAGGATAACATCGTTGAGTCTTACGGGGAGGAGGCTATTGAGAGGATGAAGTGGCCGGAGATGAAGAGGTTGGTGATAGAGGAGTACTGCCCAGAAAGAGAGCTTGACAAGATTGAGCAAGAGTTTGTGAGTTTGGAGGCTGGAAATATGACACACCGGGAATACACTACGAAATTCAATGAAATGGCCCGTCTGGTGCCTGACTTGGTGACTCCTGAATCCAAAAGGATCAAGAGGTACATACAAGGGTTGCCTCTGGACATTCGTAGAGACATGGTCACTGCCCGACCTAGCACTTTTAGGTCAGCAGTGGACCTCAGCGGAAGGTTGTATGATCATCGCAGGCCTGTGGCAGTGGGTGAGACGAGGAAAGTTTGGAATAACAATGGGAAGAGGTATGGGAGTGGTAACTACCAACCGGGAAACAAGAAGGCAAGGGTGGATGCAAAGCAAGTGGTTGTGAAAGGGGTCGAAGAAGTCAAGGAGTGTGGGAAGTGCGGGAGGAGACATCCCGGAGAATGCTGAATGGGTAGCCCTGGCTGCTACCGGTGTGGGAAAACTCGTCACATGGCGAGAGAGTGCCTGAAGGTGGACAAGTACTTCAACTGCCACGAGTCGGGGCACCGCAGCAGTGACTGCCAGAAAGCCAAGCCGGGAGGCTCGGGATCAAGCGGGGATAATGACAAGGGGGATGATGGAAAGTCCAAGGTCAGGGCAAGGGCTTTCACCATGAACAAGAAAGAGCAAGGAAAGACCCGGACGAAGTGTCAGGTACGTTCCTTGTCAATGATGTTTGTGCCTCCATATTATTTGATAGTGGTGCCAGTAAGAGTTTTGTATGTGTATCCTTCTGTGCTACACTAGATGCCCAAACTAAGGAAATAGATGATGCCTTCGAAGTAGAAACATCCGATGGTAAGTCCATTAGAATAGTCAGAGTGGTAGAGGATTGCCACATTAAACTAGGAGGTCGTTACTTTCCCGCACAATTGTTTGCCATGCCCTTAGGAGGTTTCGATGTCGTACTAGGGATGGATTGGTTAGCTACCCACGATGCTAACATAGTATGTCAACAAAAGATGATCCGATTAACGACTCCATATGGTAGTCCGGTTACGATCTACGGTGATAACGATTGCAAGGTTTCAAGGATCATTTCCATGATCAAGGTGGAGAAATTTATGAGGCGAGGGTGCGGAGCTTATCTAGCGTACGTCAAGGATGTTAAAGATAAAGCAAAGGAGTTGTCCGATGTACCAGTGGTGCGGGACTTTCCTGACGTATTCTCGGAGGATATGCCCGGAGTACCACTGGACAGGGAGATAGAGTTGCAGATTGATTTAATGTCAGGAGCCCAGCCCATTGCCAGAGCACCCTACCGCCTAGCCCCGTCCGAGATGAAGGAGCTCATGTCACAACTGCAGGAACTCCTTGACAAAGGATTCATTAGGCCCAGCATTTTATCCCTGGGGCGCTCCTATGTTGTTAGTAAAGAAGAAGGATGGCAGTATGAGGATGTGTATAGATTATAGGGAGTTGAATAAGCTGACCGTGAAGAATTGATACCCTCTACCCCGGATAGATGATCTGTTTGATCAATTGCAAGGGGCAAGCTGGTTCTCCCGAATAGATCTCCGATCCGGATATCATCAACTGAAGGTGAGGGAGCAAGACATCCCGAAGACGGCCTTCCGAACGCGCTATGGCCACTATGAGTTTTTGGTTATGTCTTTCGGTCTAACCAATGCTCCTGTGGCATTCATGGACTTAATGAATCGCGTGTGTCGCCCGATGTTGGACCGATCAATGATGGTCTTCATTGATGATATTTTGATATACTCAAAGAACGAAGGAGACCACGCTTGTCACATCAAGGAGGTGTAAGAATCTTTACGAAGGGAGAAACTGTATGCGAAGTTCTCTAAATGTGCCTTCTGGCTACGGGAGGTGCAGTTTTTAGCGCACATTATAAATTTCGAGGGAGTTATGGTTGATCCAGCGAAAGTTGAAGCAATTATGCAATGGAATTCCCCAAGGACACCATCCGAGATCCGTAGTTTCTTGGGATTGGCTGGCTATTATAGAAGGTTCATCAAAGATTTCTCAAAGATAGCTTCCCCATTAACAAGGTTAACGAGGAAGAATGTGGTGTTCGACTGGGGAAAAGAACAGGAAGATGTGTTTCAGGAACTGAAGGATAGACTAACCAAAGCTCCTGTACTAACCCTACCGGAGGGAGATGAAGACCTAACGGTATACTCTGATGCTTCTTATTACGGGTTAGGCTGTGTGTTAATGCAAAGAGGAAAGGTTATAGCTTACACGTCCAGATAACTAAAGGACACGGAGGTTAATTACCCGGTTCATGATTTGGAACTAGCCGCAGTAGTGTTCGCATTAAAGATATGGAGACATTATTTGTATGGAACTAAGTGCACCATATTTACCGACCACAAAAGTCTGAAATATTTCTTTGAGTAGAAAGACCTAAATATGAGACAGAGGAGGTGATTGGAGCTGATAAAGGATTATGAATGTGAAATCCATTATCACCCGGGTAAGGCAAATGTGGTTGCCGATGCCCTGAGCCGAAAGAAAGGATATGAACCAATCCGGGTGAAGGCGTGCCAACTAGTAGTGACCCCAGATGTTATGAGATTGATAACCAGAGCTGAAATGGACGCTTTGAGAGAGCAACAAATCAAGAAGGAAAGGATGGTGGGAAAAGTAGATGAATTGGTAGAGAACACCTTGGGTGTTAAGACCTTCCACGACAGGATATGGGTTCCGAGGCATGGCGACATGCGAGAAAAGATTATGGATGAAGCGCACAAGACCCGCTACTCAATACACCCAGGAGCAATTAAGATGCACCACGACTTGAAGAAAGATTATTGGTGGCCTGGGATGAAGAGAGATGTGGTTGCATATGTGAATAAATGTCTAACGTGCCTACAAGTGAAGGCTGAGCACCAAAGACCTTATGGTTATGTTCAGCCATTAGAAGTACCAGAATGGAAGTGGGAACATGTTACCATGGACTTCATCACTAATTACCGCGCACGACAAAAGGCCACGACGCGATATGGGAGATAGTTGATAGACTGACTAAGAGTGCGCATTTCCTGCCAATCAAGGAAGCAATTAGTTCAGAAAAGCTTGCTGAACTGTTTATCCGAGAAATTGTGGTGCGGCATGGTATGCCCGTATCGATTGTTTCAGATAGAGATACGCGGTTCACCTCACAGTTTTGGAAAAAGTTCAATGAAGAAATGGGCACGAGGTTGCACGTTAGTACCGCATACCACCCACAGACCGATGGCCAATCGGAAAGAACGATCCAGACACTGGAAGATATGCTTCGGGCATGCGTTATCGAATTCGGCGGTAACTGGGATGATCATTTGCCACTAGCAGAGTTCTCCTATAACAACAGCTACCACACCAGTATTAAAATGCCCCCATACGAGTTATTGTACGGTCGACGGTGCAGAACTCCTATTTGTTGGGGTGATGTCGGTCAGAAGGAATTAGGGAGCTTGGAAGTCGTGGAAGCCACCACGGAAAAGTTGGAGAAAATCAAGGCGTATATGAAGGCTGCAAAGGATAGACAGAAGTCATACGCCGACAGATGAAGGAGACCAATAGAATTTAGCGTGGGTGATAGGGTAATGTTAAAAATGTTGCCATGGAAAGGGATTATCCAATTTAGGAAGAGGGGGAAACTGAGTCCTAGGTTTATCGGACCATTTAAGGTACTAGCACAAGTTGGGGATCTAGCTTACAGGCTAGACCTTCCAGAAGAACTAAGTGGGATTCACCCTACCTTTCATGTGTCGCACCTAAGAAAATGTCTAGCACCAGGTAAGGCAGTCGTGCCTCTAGATGACATCGAAGTGGGTGAAAAGCTGAACTATGTTGAGCAACCAGTGGCTATACTGGGCCGGAAGGAGAAACGATTGAGAAATAAAATAGTCAAGCAAGTCATGGTGCAATGGAAACATCGAAAGGGGTCAGATGCCACCTGGGAATCCGAGGAGGAAATGAGACGACAATACCCCGATCTGTTTAACGACGAGGCAGGTTTCGAGGACGAAACCTAAATAAGGGGGGAGACTTGTAACGCCCCGAAATTTCCTGAAACAAGCCATTTAATAATAGTGGGCTTTTAAGGGTTAATTTAATAAATAAAGGGGTAAATTAGTGGGCTATGGATCAAATTAGCCTTAATGGGCTATGGATCAAATTAGCCTTAATGGGCTAGGCTTGATGGGTTTAGGGGCCCAAATCAGCCCTTAAACATGCATAATCAGTTCCATTCCATCACCTTGCAACCCTAGCCACCAAATTTGTAGAGAGAGAAAGTGAAGAAAATCAAGATTTGGAGTTTGAAGGGTTGAAGGATTGGAGAGCTGGGTGATTGGAGCAGCAAAACACAAGGAAAGAGCAACAAAACAAGGTAAGAATCGACCTCTAAGGCCTTCTGTAGATCAAACCCGGATTCTAGGGTTTTGGGTTTTGAAAAGTTCAAAGAAACACATAAAGGTCAAATTTTTACGTATGAAAACGTGTAAAAAGGCTAGATCTCGTTTCATGGAAGGTAAACCAAGGATTTGGACGTAAAAAGTTAAGATTTTGGGTTAAAACGGGCTGGTTCTTAGGTTTTATTCATCCAGCAAAACTGGGCCCTGATCCAGCGAATTTAAGTATTCATCCAGCAAAACTGTGCATTTATCCAGCGAAACTAGGAGAATCCTAGCGAAACTACAGTTTCGCTACAGCGAAACTACAGTTTCGCTGATAGCTTCGCTAAGTACTTAGGCTGACCATAGACATTGCGAAACTAGGAAATTCTAATGAAAGTTGGCGCTCATGCCAGCGAATCTGTTCAGCGAAACTGACAGAAGTGCTGTCCACGAAACTAGTAGCGAAACTGGCAGCGAAACTGGCAGCGAAACTACCAGCGAAACTGTGGGCGAAACTATGAAGAAAATGACGTTTTTGCATATTAACTTTCGTGCAGCTAGAGTATTCAGGCTATAGCTTAAGAGGCTTAGAATTTAAGCTATTGGATAAGTTCAGGTGAGTTCTAGACCCCACCTTTACCCGTTTTCAATGTTTTGGGGGTGATATGCATACTAAAATACATACTTTTATGATGACGGTTTTTAAGACCTTTTATCAAGAAAATAAAATTTTTCAAAATAAAATGTGCCATTTAGGGGCGTTGCCCCTTGGGCCCTAGCCAGGGGCGTTGCCCCTTGGACCCCACTAGGGGCTGCCGCCCCTAGAACCCCACTATCAGGGGCTGCCGCCCCCGAACCCCCGCTGTCCTGCGGAGGGTCAGTTATCTAGCTTATCTCTCATGATTGATGAAATATGAATGCTTAGACTAAGAGTTTGCTTCTTATTATGTGTTAAGTGCATGTGAAAACTAAAGATATAAGTGAAACTTAAAGAAATGCTATTGGGCCCATAACGTGTACCTTGATAAAGAAAAGCCTTGCAAGCAATTGATAAAGGAGGGTTGCGTTCGTCGTACCCTCACCCTGATAAAGTGATAAAGTATGCTCGAACAGGCAGGTCAGTAAGTCCTGAATTGGCATGACAATAATGGCCTGATCGGGTACGACAGTAAGTCCTTAATTGGCGTGTCGGTAAAGTCCTAGGCGAGCCTAGGTACCGATAGTGACAGAGAATTGACGGATAAAGAAGAGTAATAAATAACAAGAAATGATAAAGTATTGATAAAGTGATAGCCTGTGTGTATTGATATTTTGATAGATAATGAATATTTTTAACTGATAAAGCTAATATCTTTTACAAAAGTTATTTAGCAAAGTAAACCTAGAATTCACTCAGCGAAGCTAACTTTTGTATGCATATCAGTTGACAGGTCAGAGTTAGAGCTATGGGATAGAAGTATGGGACTGAACCTTCTTGGCACTAGAAGACTGGCATCCCTGATGAAGAAAATCTTAAGAGGACTTTTAAATAGTTTTAAAGATTAAAGACAATGTTTATATTTTTATTTAACTACGTTGTGATGAATTGAAATTATAGTATTTTTCGCTGCAATATACATTTATACATATATGAGTAAATGATTGCTTTAAATCGATGTTTTACTGTGAATGAGCAACTGTGAGGTGTCTTTAGAAAGGAGGGGCCTTACACCATGCGTATGTGTGTATCGCGCGAATGAATGCATGCGATTGAGAGTGAGTGCGATTGAGTCAATGCGGATGATTGTGTGCGACTGTGTGTATCGCGCGACTGAAGGTCTAGTCGCACGAATGAGAGTTCAATCATACGAATGAAGCTTATTCGTACGAATGAAGGCTGAATCGTGCGAATGGAAGGTCGAGTCGTGCGATTGGGTGTTGTGTGGTACGACTGAGTGCTTAGTTGCACGAATGAGGGTTCAATCGTGCGAATGAAGCTGATTCGCATAACTGAGAGTTAATTCGTGCGAATGAAATGTCCAGTCGTGCGTCGGGTCTTGTCGTGCAAATGAAATCATTATGTGTGAAGACAGTCTTCCTGTGTGTGATATGTGATGTCGTGTGATGTTAAGGTGACATCGACACGATTGCCATTTGTAATTACGAACTTTAAGATTAACACTATTGGACTTATTAATGTTATATCAACATCCAATCAATTTAACATTTTGCAATTAGTAACAAACGATTTATAACACAAGTACTCAACAAATACTTCTCTAAAAACAATAACACTTTTACATAAATATCATCGACAATGGCAACACTTCCAGTACTCGGATCTACATAAGATCTATCGTGTGTGTTTGTGTGCAAGTGTTACCCACGACCGAACCAAAACTGGCCGAACCTATTGAACATCATCTTATGCTTATTGCTCATTATTAATGCTTGTCAGTAACTGTCAATAGGTGTTGACTGTTCATAGCATTCTACTATTCGGAATATTCATCATTCGAGCTTATCATCTATTCACTGAGTTTCGTGGCCCCTTTTTACGCATATATAACTTTTAAACATTTTCAAACTTGGGGGAAAAGAATGCTCACTTACTTAACACATTTTTAAGCATCTTCCTTAGTGGAAGACTGCTGCAACTCTTATGGTTAACTTATCTTGCTTATCTTGTTGAATGATGCTGTTTTGACTCTTGACTCTATGCTATGTTGCTACCTTGTATATTACTTGGTGGCTTTACATTTCTATGCGCTATTACTTTGATGCTATGTGTTGTATGATGTTACTTGTGAATGCTATTGACCTTTGATGCTCTCGGCAGTGTGGTTCTTCTTCGTGGGTCTACTTTGTGGTTCTTCTTTGCCGACCATCCATTACAACCATTAATCCTGGTAATGGGACCTAAGGATTGGTTTGGTTGTAACCTATACGTATGCGCTTAGTGGATCTTGCTACGTCATGTGAACTTGTCTTTCAATACAACCATTAGTTCCTGTAATGGGACCTAAGGATTGGTTTGGTTGTAACCTATACGTATGCGCTTAGTGGATCTTGCTACGTCATGTTAAACTTATTTGCTGTGGAAAATCTTTTAATACAACCCTTAATCCCGGTAATGGGACCTAAGGATTGGTATGGTTGTAAACTATACGTATGCGCTTTGTGGATCTTGCTACGTCATTTTAAACTATTTACGCTTTGGGAATGCTTTCTATACAGCCATCAATTCCCGTGTGGAACCGATGAATAGGTTTGGCTGTAGCTATTTATAACTGGTAAAACCGCCTACACATAAGTGTAGTTGCGGTAGCACTTATTAAACTTACATACTGTTTTCATCTTAACATATTTTATTACATAAAACCTACGAAGCTCACCAACAATTATGTTGACCTTTTTGAGCATCTCTTTTCAGGTGATCAAGGTAATTGAAGTTCTAGGAGTGCTGCCTTTTAGTGGAGACCCTAGGAAGCATATTTTTGAAACTGAACATACATGATGAACAATTCTTTTGTACATTGTTACAGTCCACTAAACAATTAACATTCTTTTGAACACTTGTTCCTGTGTTGTGGGAAACTAAACAATGTTATTCTATATGGTTATGTGATCCTTACATGTTATTCTTATGGCTATGTTGTCATGAATATTGACTGAACGTGACACAAGTCTCCATTTGTGTTCGGGTATCGTCATGACACGCTTGTCATCATACTTATATTGCTTCTCTATCGTATACCATGTGTTATGATGATCCCGTCTAGCTCGCATCCCCGTGTTTCCTCTATCAGCGGGGGTGTGACAGATTGGTATCAGAGCCATTGGTTATAGAGAATTAGGCAATACACTTGACCTAGACTATAACCCAGGAACCTTCATATAGAATGCATGCTAGGACTGGCATGCTAGAATTAGGCAATACTCTATACTTGTTACTTGACTCTATACATGATTCTATGCATATGTGCTTGTTATCTGATCATCCTAAGGAAGACACTATTACTCTTAGTCTTTCTCCATGGGATACCATTATACTAGAATCTTACATTGTATGCGCACTACATTATATCATTAGGTCGGAATACTCACGTGAAAGGAAACTTCACAGATCATGCGTAGCGTTGATCTCAAATACTAAATCCGACCCTAAGATAGTATGTCTGAGATCCTGAAAGTATGATGGACAGACAACTATCGTTAGCAATTCGTGTTTATATGCTTGGAGTTTTTATGCTATTACATACTACTATTGGAATACTAATGGGTCATGGACATGAGGACATTACACGAACCATGCTTGATGAGTGTTGACAATACTATGATGTTAACTTGGGGTAAGTGGAGCTAAGGGTAACCATGTAAGGCAAATTACCATTATGGGTGCACACGTAATTGCAATTTGCACTGCATGAGAAGTCTAGCAAATCTTACCATGAGGTAAGATCAGGAGTATCACAAGTTCTCTACTCTATACCCTAGAGTGTGCTAGGATCATAATTCTAGTAAAACCTCATTAAGGGTAACAAAACATTACTAACAACTACTATTACATAAGTCCTGTCCTACTTAGAGCCTTCATGGTATTTCCAATCATGACATTGATTCTATCTTTCGTGAAACATTCTTCCGCTTAGCATTTCAGTAACTAAGTAATTGATTGAATGCTTAGTATGAAAGTGGACTTCCGGAAATGTAGAGGAGTGATGATACTCTCTACACATACATTACGTTGTTCTTTGGGATTATGCTAAGGAAAATTAGGATGTCATGTAACCGGTTTAAGCGTCATTCAAGGTATATCGTGGATATGGTGGGAACGCTGTGGGGAACCCTATATATAAGCATCACCGGTATATTAAGAAGGTGCTTAAACTGGGCTACGTGATAATCTTGATGGACCGAAGCATGGGTTATTGGAACTTGATGAGTGGAATCATACGTGTATCTTAAAGTGACTAAGGTTTACATGTTTACTAAAGTTTACATGTTTACTCCTTTTATGATTAGACAATGCCGCCTCGAAGAGTCACCCGTAGCACTAATCGTGAGGGTGAGACCTCACAAGGCAGAGATAGAGGCAGACCACCAAGAACAGGTGGTGCTCCAGCTGGCAACAATCAGGGAACTGACAACCCTGACATAGCTGCTATGATTGGTCAGCAGCAAGCCGCACTGATTCCAACTATAGTGACTCAAGTGAGCAACACTCTTCTGAATCATCATCTCCATGGGTATCATGATACTAATGATCAGCATAACCAAGGAATAGGGGAAGACACTGGGATTGGTGGAACAACTGGGAACGAAACTGGGGTCAACAATAATATACGGGGATGTTCTTACAAGGAATTCGTGGCCTGCAAACCCCAAGAATTCGATGGGAAAGGTGGGGCGATAGCCCTTACTAGATGGCTTGAAAAGATGGAGGCAGTAATTGACATCAGTGAATGCCTCGATAGCCAAAGAATCAAGTATGCCACGTGTTCACTACAGGGCAAGGCACTAACCTGTTGGAACACCCAGGTCCAAGCTAGAGGAAGAGAATCTGCGATGCGAATTACTTGGGATGAGTTCAAAGCCCTGATTACTGAGGAATACTGCCCTCTCAATGAGATGTAGAAACTTGAGCAGGAATTCTGGAACCATGCGATGGTAGGAGCTGGGCCTGCAGCTTATACTGACCGATTCCACGAGCTGGCTAGACTAGTTCCACACCTAGTCACTCTGGAATCTAAGAGGATTGAAAGGTACATTTGGGGACTCACGCATCAAATCCGAGCATTGGTAACAGCAGCTGCTCCTCCCATGATTTAGAGCGCAATCATAAAGGCCAGCGCTCTAACTGATGAGATGGTAAGAACAGGGATGTTGGGCAGGGGAGCAGAGAAGAGAAAGGAGGTTGGGGAAATGAGCCGGTCTAATGCAGGAAGATTTGATAAGAAGGCCAAGACAACCCGAAATTATGTGGCGATGACTCAAGAAAGTAAAGAATATGCTGGGCCGCACCCGAAATGTAACAGGTGCACTCTTCATCATCCCCCAGCAACGCCGTGTCGGGTATGTGCGAATTGTAGGCGCCCGGGGCACCTAGCGAAGGATTGTAGAACTGCGCCGAATTTGGTAGCGCCCGTGACCGCGGTTAACCAAGCTGGAAATGCCAGGGTTTGTTATGGGTGCGGAGGTCTTGGTCACTACCGGAACATATGCCCCAGACTGAATAGGGCACCGGGTCAACAAGGGAATAACCAGCAGTAAGTGATGGCCATAGCTGGTAATCCGGGCCAAGGGAATCAAGGAAATGCTGCCAGAGGACGTGCGTTCGTTATCGGAGCAAATGACACCCGTCAGGACCCGAATGTTGTTACGGGTACGTACTTGCTCAATCACCACTTCGCATCCATACTATTTGATACTGGGGCAGACAATAGTTTCATATCTTCTGATTTTGCACACATGCTTGCCTTGAACCCTAGTAGACTAGAAACTAGCTTCTCCATAGAAATAGCCAATGGTAGAGTCGTACAAGCAGGTGAGATTATTAGACAGTGCTCCATGATATTGGAGAACCATGCCTTCGACATAGACTTAATACCTTTTGAGTTGGGGAGCTTCGATGTGATTGTGGGAATGGATTGGTTGTCGAAACACGGAGCCGAGATTGTTTGTCGGGAGAAAGTAGTATGAATCCCCATGCCAAATGGGGAGGTACTCAAGATTCAAGGAGAACGACCGGGAAGAACTCTGAAGCTTATCACTTGCATGAAGACGCGTCAATGTTTACGAAAGCAGTGTTACGCATTTCTGGCCCATGTAGTGGAAAAGAAAGAAGAAGGCAACAAGTTGGTGGATATTCCTGTAGTACGAGATTATCCGGAAGTATTCCCTGAAGACTTGTCAGGTTTACCTCCTCCACGACAGGTGGAATTTTGTATAGAGTTGGTTCCTCGAGCTACGCCGGTAGCAAAAGCACCATACCGGTTAGCGCCATCCGAAATGCAAGAGTTATCTAGCCAACTGCAAGAGCTACTGGAGAAGGGTTTTATTCGATCGAGCCATTCACCATGGGGAGCACCGGTCTTGTTTGTCAAAAAGAAAGACGGGTCGTTTCGCATGTGCATCGATTATCGCGAGTTGAACAAGTTGACTGTGAAGAATCGATATCCTCTTCCAGAATTGATGACTTATTTGATCAGTTGTAAGGAGCTTCATATTTCTCCAAGATTGTATTTCTCCAAGATTGATCTTCGTTCTGGATATCATCAATTGAGGGTTTTCGAGGATGACATACCGAAAACAGCATTTAGGACTTGTTATGGTCATTATGAGTTCTTAGTCATGCCGTTCGGACTGACTAACACACCAGCTGTATTCATGGATCTGATGAATCGGGTGTGTAAACCATACTTGGATAAGTTCGTGATCGTATTCATTGACGATATACTTATCTACTCTCGATCGAAAGAAGACCACGAGGAAGATCTTCGAGCCATACTGAGTTTGTTACAAGAAGAGGAACTTTTCGCTAAACTCTCGAAGTGCAAGTTTTGGCTTAGAGAAGTGAAGTTTTTGGGGCATGTGGTTAACGAGAATGGGATTCATGTAGATCCCGGCAAATTGAAGCAGTGAAGAAATGGGATGCACCCCAGACACCCTCAGCGATACGAAATTCTTAGGATTGGCCGGATACTCTCGTCGCTTCATTGTAAATTTTTCAAAGATTGCTCAACTGTTAACTATGTTGACTCAGAAAGACAAGAAGTTTGATTGGGGATATGCCCAAGAACAAGCATTCCAAACATTGAAAGAGAAGTTATGCAACGCACCGATATTGTCCCTTCCAGACGGAACTGATGATTTTGTGGTGTACTGTGATGCTTTACATCAAGGATTAGGTTGTGTGCTAATGCAGAAAGACAAGGTGATTGCCTATGCCTCACGAAAACTTAAGGTGCATGAGAAGAATTATACGACCCGTGACCTGGAGTTGGGCGCGGTAGTATTTGCACTCAAGATATGGAGGCACTATCTGTATGGAACCAAATTTATCATCTACACAGATAATAAAAGCCTTCAACACATCCTAAATCAGAAGGAACTCAATATGCGACAACGAAGTTGGGTAGAGTTACTTAGTGACTACGATTGTTAAATCCGGTATCATCCGGGGAAAGCAAACGTGGTGGCTGATGCTTTAAGCCGCAAAGAACGTATGAAACCACTACGTGCACAAGCTTTAGGATTGACTATTCAAACGAACTTGAAAGCTCAGATCCAACTTGCACAAAGGGAAGCATTGAAAGAAGAAAACCTTGCGGGAGAAGAATTCCGAGGGTTAGACAAAGAGATGATTTGCAAGGATGATGGCATACAGTACTTCATGGATCGCATATGGGTACCCAAATGGGGAGACGTTCGTACCCTGATCATGGAGGAAGCGCACAAGACACGATATTCTATTTATCCTGGTGCAGAGAAGATGTATCACGATCTTAAGGATCTATACTGGTAGCTAGGCATGAAAAGAGACATTGCTATGTATGTGAGCCGATGCTTGACGTGCTCGAAAGTCAAGGATGAACATCAAAACCATCAGGATCATTACAGCATCCTGAAATTCCCGAGTGGAAATGGGAGAACATAGCCATGGATTTTATTACCAAACTTCCAAGGACGCCTAGCGGACACGACTCGATATGGGTCGTAGTAGATCGAATGACAAAATCCGCTCACTTTTTGCCTATCCGAGAAAACTATAAAATGGATAAGCTGGCAA
Source organism: Flaveria linearis (assembly GCA_024085815.1). NCBI lineage: Eukaryota > Viridiplantae > Streptophyta > Magnoliopsida > Asterales > Asteraceae > Flaveria > Flaveria linearis. Next base: position 37,110,534 of record CM044004.1, on the reverse strand, counting down.
GGTTGTACATCAAAAAGGTCGTGACACGGCACGGGGTGCCGGTGTCAATCATATCCGATCGCGATTGTCGATTCACTTCATGATTTTGGCAAACACTACAAAAAGCGATGGGCACTCGATTTGATATGAATACCGCCTATCACCCACAAACAGATAGCCAAAGTGAATGAATGATACAAACGTTGGAAGACATGCTCAGAGCTTGTGTAATCGATTTTGGTGGTAGCTGGGACACTTATTTACCATTGATTGAGTTCTCCTACAACAAGAGCTATCATACAAGCATTGGATGAGCACCATTTGAAGCATTGTACGGGAGGAAATGTAGATCCCCAGTTTGTTAGGCTGAGATTGACGAAAGCCAACTTACAGGCCCAGAGACAGACTAAAAGCTGCAAGAGATCGCCAAAAGAGCTATGCCGACAACCGTCGGAAGCCTCTAGAATTCAATGTTGGAGATCACGTCTTACTCAAAGTCTCTCCCTGGAAAGGGATTGTACGATTTGGAAAGAAAGGAAAGTTAGCCCTCGATACGTAGGACCATTCGAGATTACAGAAAGAATCGGTCCGGTGGCTTACCGGTTAAGGTTGCCACAAGAACTCAGCGGTGTACACGACACATTTCACGTATCAAACTTCAAAAAGTGCCTGGTAGATGAAACTCTACATGTGCCAATTGAGGAAATCAAGATTAACGAAAAGCTTCATTTGGTCGAAGAACCTATCGAGATCATGGAGCGAAAGGTCAAACGCTTAAGGCGCAGCAAGATACCGATCGTTCGCGTGAGATGGAACTCCAAACGAGGACCAGAATTCACGTGGGAACAAGAAGACCAGATGCAGCTCAAATATCCACATCTATTCGGGGATGACACTCTTGGACCTAGCACCAGTTGAATTTCGGGACGAAATTCTCTCAACTGAGGGATACCGTGACATCCGTCACCTCAAGGTCTGTCATTTAACGTGAGTTTCGTTAACTATTCTTGGAACATTCATTCCTCACCTTCATAAACTATTCGTGAGGACATCATGTTTGATTTGTTTTTCGTTTCAGTGGTGTTTCACTATTTGCAATCACATCATCCAAAACGCTCATGAATATCACAGCCGACATCACTAATTATATTATGTTATATAATATAAACATCATAAACAACAACATATTCCAGATATAAACAACATTAAACACATCCTTATAATCAGTATAACGCGCGTATCTACGTCGTTTTCAACCGAAACAAGTTTGGGGACTCGGGGGCTAAGTGCAGGGACTAAACTTGACAAATTGCCAAACTAGGGTTGGGTATAAATACCCCACACCAACCCTAGCTTTCACATTCTGCTTCTTCTTCTTCTTCTTCACCTTCTTCTCCATTTTTCTCTCAATCTAGCACCAAAATCCGTCACGTTTGTTGCGTTTTCACCATCAAATCTTGGTTATCATCATGAATACTCACTTCTAGCAGGTAGATAACCTTGTGACCCGTTTCTTGCTCGATTTAACCTCTGTGTTTTCTTGGGTTTCGGGTGTTCGGGTTCATCCGAGCACAAGAAGTCATGGGGGTGTGTGTGTAGCCGTTTTGAGTGTGCATTTTACTTAGATATGTTAGATGAGTGTTTCTGGAGGTTCTTGATGTGTGAAACCCATGCTCGGAGTAGCTGGACGCTGCTCGGTGCATCCACAGTCGCGACCCGCTGTACAGGGTGACTGGGTCTTTCAGGCGACTGAGCTGTGCGACTGAGTGAGTCGTGCGACTGAGTCCATGCGTCTGAGTCTATCGTGCGACTGAGTGGTGCGACTGGGGTGAGTCGTGCGACTGAGTCCATACGTATGTGTGTATCATGCGAATGAATGCATGCGATTGAGAGTGAGTGCGATTGAGTCAATGCGGATGATTATGTGCGACTTTGTGTATCGCGTGACTGAAGGTCTAGTGTAACACCTGGAAATTTCAGTTTGAAGTGTCATGCGACTGGAGCGTCCAATCATACGACTGAGGGACGACTGGAGCTCCATATGCATGATAGTCGCACGATTGGAGAGTACAATCGCATGGAGCTCATGCGGCTGAAGGTTCAGTCGCATAGAAGCTCGGGCGACTGAACTGTAGTATTTAAGGGAGAGGGCAGCCCTTACCCTCTCCCCACACTTGCGAAACCAGGGAAAGAAGAGAAAAAGGTACAGAGGAGAAGAAAGCTTAGTTCAAGCGGGTTCAAGGGTGCAAAATCGACGTGTAGCGAGTTGAAACGAAGCTCTAACCGAGGAGGCTGCTAAGGTGAGTTCTAGGACCCCTCTTTTACACGTTTTGGAAGGATTTTAGGGCTGGAACACATCTGAAAACTATATTTTTGGGTTTTGGGTGTTTAACCCGTGTATGTATGAATGTGTATGTGTATAGTGTGTTTAGAGTGCGATTTTGGACGTGTATGTGCTTGAATGTTGTCATAGTATGATTCCCTAAGGTTTAGGAGGGTTAACTTGGGCTTAAAATGGGTTTGGAAGGATTTGGAGGTCGTGAGTCGCGACTGCAGTTCGGGATGAACTGCAATCGCTGCCCAGCTAGGGCTAGGCGACTGGAGGACCAACCGCACGACTGAAGGACGATTGAAGCTCAACCGCATGACTGAGGCTCAGTCGCACGACTGGGGACTTAGTCGCATGACAGGTCATGCGACTGGGAGTTCAGTCGCATAGGTCCATTCGCATGGTTGTTCAGTCGCATGATTGAGGGTTCAGTCGCATAGAAGCCCATACGTATAGTGTTCAGCCGCACGACAGGGAGTCCATTCATACGATTGGGTGTTCATCCGCATGGATGCTCATCCGCATTGGTCCAATCGCACAGTGCTGAGTCGCATTGAGGCTATGCGACTGAAGGGTGCCCAATCGCCCAAGTAAGGCTGTTGTGTACGAGGAGAGACATAGTGCAATTACTGGCCTTCAGGAAAAGAGCTAGTGTAGGTAATGATATGATAGCTCCCATAGGTACATGTGTGATAACTATCGAGGCTTAGAAGTTACGTGGGGCACGATGATGATAGTAATTGCATGTATATGCATGATGTATGTATGTTAAGTATGATGTAGCCCTGTACGATGGTAATGACTGAAGACTGGTAAATGCCGATGTTCCTAGTGTCGATGTATGTTTATTTTTTCCATGACGTTACGTGTTATGATTAGTGAATGAAATGAAAAGTATTATGTAACGTAAAGTGAAAGATAATAAAAGAGGAACATGATGAACGAATGCATGCATTAACGTATGAATGAACGAACGTAAAGCTAGTGAGCGTATGTATGAGATGAGCGACTCTATGTCACAACAAACTCAAAAGAGGTCCTTATTGCGTACTCCGGTACTGTGTCAGTCTTCGGACAGGAGTCGGGGCTTTGTGTACAGGCCTCGGCACAGTATCAGTCATCGAACATGAGACGGGAGTAGTTCGAGAGAGTGAGATGAGACGAATAAGGAACGGATCGCATGCTCCGGTACTGTGTCAGTCTTCAGACATGAGTCGGGCGTTTGTGAGCAGGCCCCGGCACAGTATCAGTCTTCGGACATGAGTCGGGAGTATCGCGTGAGTTAATGAATAAGAGAGATAATTATGAAAGAAAGAAAGTATGAAACGAACGAAAGATAATGAGCGTAATGAAAGCTAAAGAACGAATGAATGAAAATAATGAACCGAAGGAACATAGTGATAACGCATGAAACGGGATCCTTGTTACACGACCTCAGTAATCATGGCTGTGTGCCATGAAGAGGGTAAAGTGTGACCGGATCCAGATAAAAGTAAAAGACTGAGAATGAATGAAAGTTAAAGATAAAGAATGAACGGGAAAAGAAGATAATAATGATATTATCTATGTGTATGTACGTACGATGTATGTTCACATACGAAAGTATAGTATGATTTTGAAAGAAGTAAAGAATGGTTTTAACGAAAAGAAAGTATGTATTTCATATAAAACTAGAACTCACTCAGCAATGCTGACTTTTGATGCGTTTCCAGTTGGCAGGTATGTTGCTGAGGATGGCACGGGGCGGCTACTCAGCTCTTGAGGATGGCATCCATTTATATGAACACTCTTGTATTGTAATGTGAGCAAACTATGTTTTGTAATGAAATAACATGTTTTACTTATTAATGAAAGTTTTAAATTCCGCTGCAAAATAGATGAACGATTTAAAATGTTTATGTGCGATGAATGACCAGCATTGAGGTGCCCGGGAACGGGGCCTTACATCTAGTCGCACGAATGAGAGTTCAGTCGTACGAATGAAGCTTATTCGTATGAATGAAGGCTAAATCATGCGAATGGAAGGTTGAGTCATGCGATTGGGTGCTGTGTGGTACGACTGAGTGCTTAGTCGCACGAATGAGGGTTCAATCGTGCGAATGAAGCTGATTCGCACGACTGAGAGTTAATTCGTGCGAATGAAATGTCCATTCGTGCGTCTGGTCTTGTCGTGCAAATGGAATCATTGTGTGTGAAGACAGTCTTCCTGTATGGTATGTGATGTCGTATGATGTTAAGGTGATATCGACACGGTTGCCATTTCTAATTACGATCTTTAAGATTAACACTATTGGACTTATTAATGTTATATCAACATCCAATCAACTTAGCATTTTTGTAATTAGTACCAAACGATTTATAACACAAGTACTCAACAAATACTTCTCTGAAAACAATAACACTTTTACATAAATATCATTGACAATGGCAACACTTCCAGTACTCGGATCTACATAAGATCTATCGTGTGTGTTTGTGTGCAAGTGTTACCCACGACCGAACCGAAACTGCCCGAACCTATTGAACATCATCTTATGCTTATTGCTCATTATTAATGCTTGTCAGTAACTGTCAATAGGTGTTGACTGTTCATAGCATTCTACCGTTGGGAATATTCATCATTCGAGCTTATCATCTATTTAGTGAGTTTCTTAACTTTCAAACATTTTCAATCTTGGGAAAAGAATGCTCACTTACTTAACACATTTTTGAGCATCTTCCTTAGTAGAAGTCTGCTGCAACTCTTATGGTTAACTTATCTTGCTTATCTTGTTGAATGATGTTGTTTTGACTCTTGACTCTATGTTATGTTGCTACCTGTATATTACTTGGTGGCTTTACATTTCTATGCGCTATTACTTTGATGCTATGTGTTGTATGATGTTACTTGTGAATACTATTGACCTTGGATGCTCTCGGCGGTATGGTTCTTCTTCGTGAGTCTATTTTGTGGTTCTTCTTTGCCGAGCATCCATTACAACCATTAATCCCGGTAATGGGACCTAATGATTGGTTTGGTTGTAACCTATACATATGCGCTTAGTGGATCTTGCTACGTCATGTGAACTTGTCTTTCAATACAACCATTAGTTCCGGTAATGTGACCTAAGGATTGGTTTGGTTGTAACCTATACGTATGCACTTAGTGGATCTTGCTACGTCATGTTAAACTTATTTTGCTATGGAAAATCTTTTAATACAACCCTTAATCCCGGTAATGGGACCTAAGGATTGGTTTGGTTGTAAACTATACGTATGCGCTTTGTGGATCTTGCTACGTCATTTTAAACTATTTACGCTTTGGGAATGCTTTCTATACAACCATCAATTCCCGTGTGGAACCGATGAATAGGTTTGGCTGTAGCTATTTATAACTGGTAAAACCGCCTACACATAAGTGTAGTTGCGGTAGCACTTATTAAACTTACATACTGTTTTCATCTTAACATATTTTATTACTTAAAACCTGCGAAGCTCACCAACAATTATGTTGACCGTTTTGAGCATCTCTTTTCAGGTGATCAAGGTAATTGAAGTTCTAGGAGTGCTGCCTTTTAGTGGAGACCCTAGGAAGCATATTTTTGAGACTGAACATACATGATGAACAATTCTATTGTACATTGTTGCAGTCCACTAAACAATTAACATTCTTTTGAACACTTGTTTCCTGGTTGTGGGAAACTAAACGATGTTATTCTATATGGTTATGTGATCCATACATGTTATGCTTATGGCTATGTTGTCGTGAATATTAACTGAATGCGACACAAGTCTCCATTTGTGTTCAGGTATCGTCATGACACGCTTGTCATCATACTTATATTGCTTTTCTATCGTATACCATGTGTTATGACGATCCCGTCTAGCTCGCATCCCCGTGTTTCCGCTATCAGCGGGGGTGTGACAGCAATACTATACTCAATTTAAAGAGAAAAAATGCTTGATTTTATAGTGTAATTTATTTAAAAAATAATGTTATATGAAAATGTTATTAGCATTTAAAAAATGGGAGAAAATTTTAAAAAGTCAACAATTTTGGGTAATATTATAAAATACCCAAACTACCCTTGATTACTTATTTTTCCTACACTTTGATTTTAGCGCTTAATTAGATAATTATAAGGCTAAGATTACTTTTTAGTATTCTTAGGGAAAACTTATTTTTTAGGGGAACCTCCCTATATATATATATATATATATATATATATATATATATATATATATATATATATATATATATATATACACATGTATATATATACATGTATATATATATATGTATATATATAAATATGTGTGTATATATATATAAATATGTATGTATATATATATATCTATATATATATATGTATGTGTATATATACATATAGATATATATTTGTATGTATATATATAGATATATATTTGTATGTATATATATATAGATATATATTTGTATGTATTTATATAGATATATATATATATATATAGATATATATAGATATATAATTGCATGTATATATATATATAGATTTATAATTGTATGTGTATATATATATGTATATATATACATGTATATATATACATATATATATATATATATACATGTATATATATATACATGTATATATATACATATATATACATGTACACATATATATACATGTATATATATACATGTATATATATACATATATATATACATATTTATACATTTATATATATATATATATATATATATATATATATATATATACATATATATAGGGCGTACCTGGTGCTGCAAAGAGCTCCCGTGTTTTCGCAGGGTCCAGGGAGGGTCCGTCCCATTTAAGGGAAGATGTACGCGGTCTTTCCCCCACATTTTGTGGGGAGGCCGATCCATATACATATGTATATATACACATATATATATGCACACATATCTATACTATATATATATTCATTTGAGGGGGGCAAAAATGTAATTTTACATAATCTTTTAAAATTAAGAGATGTACATGTATTCATGCACAAGGTACAAGTTACTTTGCTTTTGATGTATATGGAACGGAGGGCAAACTCGGCAAACCAGAGTTGCTTTCGACCACTGTTACAAAAGAAGAAGGTCCGAGACCTCTCTTCCCTATTGCTTTCGGAGATGCCTTCAATCGGAGTACCGTCACCATCACCTTCCTCTATTGCGATGGAACCGAGCTGCTTTCGGAGATGCCTTTCGACCAGAGTACCGTCAGCAGCTGCAATCTCCATTTCGAGAAGGTCAGAGGTATGGCTTTTCTCCTCAAAACCCTACATAACACGAAAAGAGTAAGTTTTTGTCTTGGCGGTCAATTCAAAACTCTCAACACCCTACATAAACTCACAAGAGTATGGTTTTTGTTTTGGTGGTCAATTGGTAAGTTTCTTCTTGCATTTTCTAGTTGGTAAGATTCTTCTCCCAAAAGCTTTGAACAGATGAGATACTTTCTTAGCTTGATTTGATTATTTAGATGCTTAGTTCGAATAATTCGTTTCCATATTCATATTCATATTCATCTTCTTCTTTCTGTTTCAAGGTGTCTGATTCACTTTTCGTGGGAGCTGCAATCTCCATTCACTTTTCAATTTGATTATTCCGGAAGCAGGTAAACGTAACTGTGTCTATTTGTTACGAAACTGTGTCTATTTGTTTTTAAATCTAGATTTAGGAGATATTATTTGAATAATGGTAGAATTTGCAACAGGTTCATGTTTTCTACTTGTTTACATACATATCATGTTTTCAAAGTTCCTTTATTAGCTTCTTGAATTAAAAACTTCTATGTTTTAGGGGATATATCCGCAGCGGGTTGTATCTACTTATTACGGAGTTTAGTGTTCCAATTATTTTTTGTCAAGCAATTGAACTTAATGGTTATAATGTTATGATTACTCAAAGATGAATCCTTGCAGCCTTAAACCTTTTCCAACCAAAAATGCATGAATAAGTAGCATATCACTAATAAACTCCAGTTTGGGATTTGTAGCATATCACTAATTTGGGTTATGTTTTGCTTTGCGTTGTTTAGAGTATTTTAGGAGATATAATCTTCATCTTTGATTATTTTATGATGTAATTATAGAGTGTTTGTTAAAGCCAACTTTCTTAGTTTGAGAGGATTTCATTTTAAAGTTTGAATGTTTACGCCTCAAGTAATTTAAAGCATGTGTTTTGACTTTTGAAGTGGTGTTGAATGAAAGCTGGTCATCTGGTAAGTATTGTAATTGTATACGTGAATGATAGAACTGAATAATATCTCTCCAAGGGAATTATTTTGACAAAGAAACTAAAAGCGCAACGATAATGAGACTAATGGTGGAGATAAGACAGGAACATATTTGCAAATTAGGAGATAGGAAACCTTGGCAGCAAGGTATATAAATGGTTTTCTTGGGCATAAATACAACTATGATAGTTGTGATAGACTAATTGTTTACACTACATTGATCACTAACTTATCAAATTTCTAGACTTTTGTGTATGGAAGAGTCGCTGTGTTCCCAAAACCTGTGATATTTGCAACCGGATTTATGAGTTTCTTCTCTGTTATAGCATTGTTCAAGGTAAATCTCCTTAAGCCATTAATAACTAACTATTGGTAATTGTTAGTTACTTTCACCAGGGTAATAGTGATAAATACAAATAACTTTGTTATTAATAGGACATACCTGATATTGTGGGAGAGAAGATATTCGGCATTCAGTCATTTACAGTCCATTTGGGTCAAAAGAGGGTTAGTTTTACAGTTTTACCTACCAAATATGCCTTAATAATACAGTTTGTGAAAATCTAAAAATACAACCAGTTATGTGAAATCTTTATTTTGACCCATTTGCAGGTGTTCTGGATTTGTATTTTATTACTTGAAGTGGCTTATGGTGCTGCTATTTTACTTGGGGCATCATCTTCATTCCTTTGGAGTAGATACATAACGGTCACAGATCATCACATTTTTATAGTAGCTATGTAGCCTCTTACTTTTTGAGGTCAAAATTACATTTTTCAAACTTCAAACTGATATGGATCTTGTTACAAATCTTATCCAGACTTTTGTTCTGTTTGTAGTATCTGTTTTAGAGGTCAATTCAGACTACCCAAAATTTTCTCTCGAACCCATATAATCTTGAAATGAAATTGGTCTAAGTTGTCTGGTTGACTTATCTGGAGTCAATGGTAGGAGGTCAATATAGCATCATAAGTTTTCATTAAGCCCATGGCAGTTTGAAGTTAAAATTTTGTTTAGAGCCGTTCGTTCGACTTAAAAATCAACTGACTTATTCTGTCTCATACAAATGTATTTTTCTTATCCATTTGGTTTTTGGGTCATGTGATTCTTGGTCTAATACTGTGGGGTCGCGTAAAGTCAACTAATCTGGAGAGCAAATAAGCAATAACCTCATTTTACATGTTCATATGGCAGGTAACAGTTTAACTAACTCTAACATGACCTATTTAATTACCCTTTGATCATTTTGTAAACTACTTCATATAGATATGTTGTGTTCAATACTTAATTATTCATATTTAATAGAACATAATTGATTGTTATTTTTGCAGTTGTTCTATGCTGAGTACTTGCTCATACCTGTTCGGAGCATTGTAAGTAAATTCAACTAGAGTGTTGTTGTTTAGATATGACACGGGGGGACCTAATGCAGCTTGATTGCCTTTCGCTCTTTTCCATGTTGACATTTTGATTTGCACAAACGAGTTTTAATCCATGCATAACATGACATTTGGGACATTTTGCTTAGGGCATACCAGAGACTCTTTAGGAATTATAAAGAACTCTTTCTTCAGCATTGCTCGAAACACCAAGAAACCTGCCTCTTGGCTAAATGCTTTTAGTGCTTCTTGTGTTTCCATACATTTTAATGTCTAATTTGTGGGTTCAATTCTGGTGGCAGCTAATGTAAATAGTTCTTTCTCCACTTCTAAAGAGAACTCATGTCAGTTCAAGGAGCTAAGGAATGTAGCTTGTGGTGTTCTTGCTGCCTTGGCTCTGACTACCACGTCACTAGTAATTGCTGCTAATCAGGTTTAAACTTATCTACCTTTATCATGTAAAGATTCAGGTTATGAGTTTGAAGTGTAAGGATAAATAGAAGAGTGTAATGGCCATATTACTTTAATATGCATATTGTCCACCATATATAACTTTAATATGCATATGTGCTTCAGGTACAGATTTTACGAATGCAGTTCTTGACCGAGTCAACTTCACGAAGGCTAACCTTCAAGGAGCTTCATTTAAAAATACTGTACTCTCGCGTTCAACATTTGAAGATGCCCAACTGCAAGATGTAGTGTTTGAGGACACGATTATCGGGTATATTGACCTTCAAAAGCTGTGTGTAAATAAAACTATAAGTGAAGATTCAAGACTTGAACTTGGATGTCGAAATTAGAAGATTTATATGATTCCAGTGACTGGTGTTGCAATCTTGTATTTTCCAAAGTAAATAGGGTGTGTTTTTGTTTTCTATTGTTGGAGGTATACATGTATGTGAACTCCTTTCTATAATTTGTTCAAAAATGGAGAGTAATGATTTTGTTATTAAAGAAATATAATAATTTTTTTCATTACTTAAACTTCAATCCAAGTAAATGTTATGAACACTGTTGGTTTAATCCGATGTTCTTGTGTTAATAATTAAAATATCAACTTGTCCCTAAAATTTACTGTTGTATTCTACTAAGCACGTCCGTTACTACTACAACACACCCTTATTCATTTAAAATGACACATGCGCCGCAAGGCGCGCGGGTACCCACTAGTATATATACACATATATATACACACCCACACATGCACATATATATATATACATATATACACACACACACATATATATAGATATACATATATATATACATATATATACATATATATATATATTCATACATATATACATATATATACATATACATATATATACATATATATATATATATATATGGGGTAAGGTTCAAATCAGAACCCTGTGTTATTGCGAGAACGTGCGAGAACCCGTCAACATCAATAGAAATCATAATTTTTTTATTGCAATAACAAGATCACACATATACAAGATTATGATATTATATATATATATATATATATATATATATATATATATATATTAATTCGTAAATGTAAAATAGTTTACATTGGTGTAAGTTTTACTTACAACTTTAAATATATGTGTTTTTTTTGCAAAACTTACACCAATGTAAACTATTTTACACTTACGAATTTACACATGTACATAAAAGATCATAACCTTCTATATATGTAATAATGTTATTTAAGCAAAAATATAATAATATTTATTAATCTTGATGGGTTTTCGCAAGTTCTCGCAATAAAAGAGGGTTCTCGCTTGAACATTGTTAGATTTAGGAACAATAGATCTAGATCATTTTGTATAGGCTTAGAACTTTAGTCAATACTTGTAATGAATGATTGTAATTTATTATTTTGATGTATACACTATGTATATAGGTTAACCCATATGTGTGTTGATTTATCTGTATGATGGCAGGTAAAAACATTATACTTGGTCAATTTGTGAAATCGACTAAGTGTAAGAAGCATCTACGGATGTACATTTTTGCTCTTCCGTAGATATATTTCTTACAAGACAAACATCCAAAGATCTTCTATGGATGAACATCAGTATTCGCTGATGAACAAACACCACAAGAAGAAACTGAAGTGACGACTCCTTCGGAAGAAAAAGATACCTTCAAAAGAACAACCTATCTTTGGAAGAACAAGATACCTTCAGAAGAACAAGATTCTTTCGGAAGAACAAAAGAGCTGTAGAAGACAAAAGTAGCTGCGGAAGACAAAAGTAACTGCGGAAGACAAAGTAGCTGCGGAAGACCAAACTCTTGGACTTGCATTATACAAGTGTTATAAGTCAACAAGTCAACAAGACAATTTCGAATCCCAAGAGATCCGGTGTTTTCTTAACAGATTCATAATTGTCTATCAATATGAGTCCTAGGTTTCACATCAAAAGGAACACGAGAGCAATTAGACGGCAAACACTAAACATCATATCGATTCACACAATTAATTCATCATAAACCTTAGCAGCCGTCACATCAATATATCACCAACATCAGCACGTTCGAAGCAGTTATTGTTTATCGCATTCATTATTTATTCATCTGTAATCATTTATCAGTTTTAATGAAATACTTTTGAATCAAATCTTGTTTGTTTAATTATTGCGTTGATATCATTGTGTTCGTCATAGTCAACATTTATTCTGTTTTATATTTATTCATAAAAGAAAACAATTAAACAACAGTTAATGATCATTCCGCAATCATCAACTTGATTCCATTCTAACACTGATTATTCCTGATTGCGATCCTTAGATTCACAGGTGGTATCAGAGTCAAGTGCTCATCGATTTAGATCGATTGATCTATTGGTGTTAGAATTATTAATTGTTTACTTCTTTCATTAGATTTATCAGTTTTTGCTGATTAGATCTACTGTTTTTGAGCAAATTGTTTTGGTGTGAATCAATTTTTTTAAACATTAAAGCAGTGATTTGTCTTTCAGCAAGCACTGTTTCATTGCTCGGTTAACTTATCAATATTTACTCAATTGAATAGTAGTTCTGGGTATTGATTGACATTCATCAATTGTTCAAACTAAATTGAACAAATATAATAACAAAATCCTTGATTTGATAATTAATTATCATTAAAAGGATTGACTGATTTATGACCATAATCACTTAATTATTGTTAATTAAGTTTTGTCACTAATTAGTTCATTACTTAAAAGAAACTTTGTTATAGTTAAATTCTTAGACTTTAACTAAAAATGAGTAACTTTGGTGGATCATACCAACCTCCAAAGTTGGAAACAAAGGTGTATTTAAAATCCTGGAAAATCAAGTTCAGGAATCATGTGAATTATACTGATTCTGACTTATGGGTATCAATAACTGAATGTCCATATATTCCAACCACTCTTGGGCCGGATTATAATTACATTAATCAACCCATAAGTACAAAAGATCTGTCACCTGATGATATTAAGAAGGTCAAAGTCGATATTAAAGAATACAGTCTTCTTAGTATGGCTTTACCTGAAGAAATTTTAATCAGGTGTGAGACTTATAAAACAGCAAATTCTTTTTGGAAGATACTTCATACACTCTGTGATGGGAGTGATGAAATCAAAAGCATTACGAAGGACACCCTTCATTAACAATATGAAACCTTTCATCATATTGAGGGTGAATCAATTCCTCAACAACTCGATAGATTTATGCAACTTGTAACGGAGATGAACATCTTGGAGTTGAAGTATACAAATGAGGAATTAGAGAAAAAGATGCTCCATACTTTGTCTAAAAGTTGGAAGCAAACTGTGTCCATGTTCAAGAACACCATAGACCTTAAAACAACTAGTTTAGATACATTGGTAGCTAAAGTGGAGGCTCTTGAAATGGATGAAAAATCAAGAAACAAGAGCGTGAGGACACATGCCACACCCTATCACTTTAAGGAAACAAAAGTGCTGGAAGTGCTTTTATTTCTAACAATGATAGTGACAACTCTTGTTCTTTGAGTGAAGATGAAGAATAAGTGGGTTTTTATGCATCAAAGCCTTTAAAGAAATCTTCTCAAAGTAAATCAGGAAAGGAAAAAAGAAGAACTGATGATAAAAAGATGCATCTACATCATCAGTAAAGTGTTCATCATATAACAACCAAGTAGAGCCCATCATGTGATCCTAGACTCTAAAGAACAAAAGGCTGCCTTTGTAGCTTTTAGTTCAAGTTTTCAAGCTTACTTGGGAAGCTCTTTAACAGCAGCCAACATTTGCCAGCAACACTTGGAAGAATTACATCCAGATGTAGTAGAGGAGATAGATCTTTACTGGTGAATGGAAATAATTGCTTATAGAGCCAAACAGTAGCTGAGAAGAAATAAAATTTGGCTACAGCATGTAAAACATCAAAGATTGGTGTTGATAAGTCAAGGGTAAGATGTTTCAAATGCAATATCTATGGCATTTCTCTAGAGAATGTAATCAACAATCAAATCCTGACTTGAGACAACATCAGCAACATCAGTCTCATCAACAACAATCTCATCAACCATCAACATCTCAAAGATCTTTCAGATAACCACAACTAACCAATTCATCCCCACCAGCCACAAATGAATCATCAGGACCTAGTAATTCTACAGAATCTGGGTTGATCATACTACAAGATGGAACCTGTGACTGGAGCATGTATGAGAAGGAAGTTCCACCCATGGCTAGAGAGGTAAGAGATAGACTGTGTTTATCAGTATGTGTTAAGGAAGTTGAATGATATAGAGTCCATGCTCAACAACTGGCTGATAAAGTAAAAGAAACAATAATTTTGAATGAATCTCATATAAGAGAACATAAATTATCAAATCAAAATTAACTCTTTACAAAAGGATTTAGATAAACTTGTTTCAAAAAATTACAGTTTCAAAGCATAAGTTGAGCATCTGACCACTTCCTTAACTAAATCCATGGCTGATCATGCATCAAATGAAGTGAAACTTCAGAAGTATTAACTTTTATCTCAGTAGTATGAGAAATTATTAAATTCTCATATTGATTCAAAGAACAGGTATGGGTTGGGATATAATGCTGTTGCAGCTCCTATAAATGATAATTACACAACTTTACCTGAAACAATGACAAACAATTTGTCAAATCATTTTGTTTCAAGCACCATGTTTGAAACAAAATCTTATCAACAAATTAATAACAATGAAACTGAGGTGAGTGAAATTGAGCCTTCTGAATCAAAAAATATTAAACAAAATGAGTCAGAATTTGACTTTGATTAGTGTGATGACTTGGATGAGTCTGATGAACATGATGATGATTAACTGAACATTGGTAAGAATGTTGCTTGTGAAACAATCATTCCCAAAGTTCATAAAGAAACAAAGTTGCAATATCCACCAAAACAAAGAAGCATGTTGAAGACTATTTGCAAGAGAATAGCTCAGCTAAATGAAGGTCTTCGAGAACATTATCAGCATCAAAAACCTTCAACTGAAGGAATTGAACAGTGTACATCTACTGAGGAAGTACACACATCTTCCATAGAAAAGGGAAAGAAGAAACAATCATCAAATCGTCAGTGGAAGAAGAAACTTTCTTCAGTAGAAGATCTGCGGAAAACCAAATCTACTGAACTAGTAGAAGATCTGCAGAAGACAAAAGCAACAAGCAACAAATCAAACCAAAAAGTGATGAATTCTAAGCAGCAGAAATCAGTAAATGGTAAACAAGAATCCTTTGATAGTGTACCAGGGAAAGGCAAGGACAAATGAACTGCAAAATTAGAAAAAGACTTGAAGCCTCAAAAGCTAAATATGAAAAAGAAAGTAATCAATGCTGATAAAGAATCAGAGGAAATGTATTGCAAATGGTGTGATATGAAAAATCACAATACTGAAGATTGTTACTTTAGCAGTTATTATTCTATTTGCAATATGAACAATTACATAACCTCTGAGTGATACTTCAACAAACATTATGCACTATGTAACAAAAAGAATCATTCAACTCAGGAATGTTATTTTAACAAAAAGAACAAGATAAAGAGCATAAAGAAGCCATAATCTGAGATGGCTGAATCAGACTCTCAATCCACTGATAGTAAAGAAGATTCAAAAACAAAGAAGCTGCAATAAAAACAAAAGCCAAAACCAAAGGAGAAAACATCTGCTGATGGTAAACCTTTGAAGAAAAGAACATCATTTTAGCAACCCAAAACACCTCATAAAAAGGTGGATTTGACTAAAAAGGAGACAAATATTGATGATGCTTTCTTTGATAATTTTGAAAAGGGAAGTCATGTACCTCATTCAAAATCAAAAGATGATGAAACTTTCAACAATCAAGGTTCATTCTCAAAACCAAAGCAATAAACAAATAAAGACAAGGTGAATGAAGAAGAGATTAAGAAACCGGAACCAAGTTCAACAACCTCATCTTCAACAGAATCATTCTTACCACAAACAACACCATATGAATCAATTAAGACTAAAATTAATACTAAAACTTCAAGATTGATTCATGAAGGAGTAATAATTTTAGACACTACTGGCAAACCCAAGATCATTAAGGCTTGGGTTGTCAATTCAAATTGAATTCTTTAGATGTGCAGGAACAATCACGGAGAGCTGACAGCAAGTGATATGCTGACAGTGGTTGTTCCCAGCATATGACAGGAAACTGTTCTCTTCTCCATGACTTCAAGCATAAAACTGCCTCATATGTGGCATTTGATGGGGATAAGAAGGGAGGTAAAATAGTTGGTGAAGGAACCATAACTAATGGTGTGCTCAGATTTGAGAAAGTAAATTATTGTGAAAATCTAAAGTATAATTTATTGAGTGTGTATCAAATTTGTGATCAAAATTATACCATATTGTTTGATAGCACTAATTGCTACAATCTTAAGCCAGGTTTTTTAGTTCCAGAAGAATGGATCCTTCTTAAAGCATCAAGAAAAGGAAACACCTATGTTTTGGATATGAACAATATTGCACTCACAAGCCATGAAACATGCCTGCTATCTAGGTCATCAGAAGATGAATCTCAATTATGGCATAGAAGGCTTGTTCATTCCAACATAAAGAACATGAATAAATTGGTGAAAAGTGACCTAGTCATTGGAATGCTAAAGAAAGAGTTTTATTGTTCAAACCATTATCCTTCATGTTATAAAGGAAAACAACATAGAGTGTCTCACAAATAAAAAATTATCAATACCAACACAACACCACTCAAACTGCTTCACATAGATCTTTTTGGTCCAACCAATGTATAATACCCATAACAATAATAATAATAATAATAATAATAATAATAATAATAATAATAATATAATAATAATAATAATTTGAACAACTTTCTAATAATATAGTGGTTGAACAACTTTCTAATAATATAGGGGTTGAACAACTTTCTAATAATATAGCGGTTGAACAACTTTCTAATAATATAGTGGTTAAACAACTTTCGTTATGTAAGAATTGTCTGTTAAATAGCTTTGAACCTCTCGCTCGAACCACCACCGGAACCAACCATCACAGATCAGCCTCTCCGTTTCACGAAACCGATACCGAAGATTGTCGTCACCGCCGTACAAGTTGTTATATGTTCTCTTCTGCAGCCTTCGCGCGACAAGGTATGGAGTAATTCAGTTTTTCCTTCTTTTAAATCCCGTGTTGCAATACTTAACTTGAAGTTTATCGCTATCTTCCATCGGTATATACAGCACCATTACCTTTCTCGCTGCTGCCTTTCGCATTATATTGGTTCGATTCGATAATCCTTCGACTCCAAATCACTGAAGCTAACCGCTCGCTGCAAAAAAAAACAAGGTACCGATTCGACCCCGTGTGTGTTGACGTCATATGTGGTTCTATTTTGTTCTCCTTGTTCAGGCGACTAAGCATCATTGGAATAATTGTTAATAGTCTTAAAACCACATGATAGCTATTCATCCATTTCTCGTTGTGATATATGTTCTGGTTACTTTAATAGATATTGGTTTGTGATACTCAAGTTGATGAATGGTAATATTAGTAAATTATAACTTGTGAATAAAACATGAAGGCAACTCACTTAATTGGTTTCTAACTTCAAATCACCTACTGTTTTGTAAACTATTTTAAAATTTATCTCCTTATAATAATATAACTAATGTAAATAATGATAAGTTCGGGTATGTAATTTGTGGTTTAGTAAGGAACTATTGAATGGATAAGGAGTTGCGTTAGTTGAGAGTAAACTAGGTTAGGACCTTTGGTCATTAAATTTAGCTTACATGTTTCTGTTGTTTATGAAGACCACATGAAAAAGTCAAATTTGAAGTCTAACAACTTACTCCATCATAACACTTTGAATTAAAAAATAGTTTCTGAAGGATACTTGTAATGTTAATAATTTAGTTGGGTGGTTGTTTATATAATAATGGTTAATCAAAGGTTTACGAGAAGTATTAAAACCATAAAATGAGAGTCTTAAATATTTGGAGTAGATAAGAAAACAAGCATGAGATGATAAGTCTTTTCACAATTATATAGAAATCCTAAAAGAACTAGTAGTCGCCGGAACATCAATATAACTTATATCGAGAGTTGTGAGCCTAACTCACAAATAATTAAAGTGTAGGTTCCCGTACGACTTGAGCTCGACTTAGACGTGATTGCTTTGTTAAGATAAGGTACGGATTCTTGGTCCTTTTTATTATAGTATAAATTCTATTCTTCCGTTACTTTGTAGTACGGATTTTGATACTTTGTTTCCGTTAATATGACTCGTTTTGCATTTACTAGTCGGCAAACATTATTTATCTAGTTCTGCTCCGACTAGTTCGACTTATTAATTTCACTTGTTGAGAATTATAGCATGCAATATATATTTGATAAATTTGTGCTCATTATTGCATGTTCCCATAAATAATTTTATTGGTACGTCGTATGTTGGTAGCTGTACTACCATTTGATTTAGCACTCTGTTACCCGAGCTTGTCCGACATGTTATTATGGCGTCAATGACATGACACTTTCATGACGGTGTTTATAAATAGTTCACGGCGTCTCCGTTAACACGTTAGTACTCAAGTAGTACTTTGGCCATATTTATTTGGGAGGCGGGTAGATTGATCCTAGTTCAGTTCAGATCAGTTCAGTTCCGGGGGATGGAATCATGTGTGTACGGCCACACACCATCTCATTGGTGCATAGTCTAGCTAGCTATGTGCTTATCGGTTCAGTTTTGGCTCTGGGTACATCTTATATTACACGACTTATTTTATTTATGTGTGCTCGTCGTGTAGATCAGTTCAGTTTCAGTATTACATGTTCAATTTAGTAACAAACATAAGTATTATATTTTTATAATCAGATTTCAGTTTCCAATATTATATGATCAGTTCTGTATCAGTTTCGTGTGTAGAATTTGATAATACATTTTATCGTTATATCATCACTACTATTGTTCTTTCCGTCACTGAGCAACTTTGGCTCAGCCGTATTTTCTTTTGTGGTGTTTTCTTATTTAATTGTAGGTAATCAGGGCCATCCGGGAAATCACTGAAGAGTGATTGAAGATCTAGATTGTCTTTTAGTTTAATTGATGTAATGAACACCTTAATTAGGTTCATTCGGATTATTTGGTTGGTTTGAATTTATTTCTTTTGACCGTCTATTTAATATCATGGATTTGGTTTTTGATTTGATATCTGTAATAGTGACACGTCAGCCTCACTGGGTTGGGGTGTTACAGTTATGGTATCAGAGCAAAGGCTCTTTCCTGTAGAAAACTTAAACATTAATAATTAAACTTGTGAGGTAATGGGTAGACGTTGGGTTAGGATCTAACTTTTTTTTCCAATCTAGATTCTAGTGCTCACACGTATATCTTCAATTCAGATGGCTCCTATGAGACGTGTGAATAGCCATAATAACTCGAATGGCTCCTCATCTGATGCAAACTTGGAAGCACTGGTTGCTAATGCGGTCAACACCGCTATTTCGGGGATGCTCCCTAACATGATGGCTCAGACTGCCCAAACAGTTTTCCAGCAAATACAGCAGGCTAATATGGTTGTAAACCAAGGGACACCACCTACTGGCAATGCCACTGGAATGCCACCAGTTAGAAACATTACTGGAGCACCACCATCCGGGAACGCCACTGGCACACCACTTGGCGGAAACGCCACTGGCGCACCACTTGGTGGAAACGCCACTGGCGCACCACTTGGTGGAAACTCCACAGGGGCATCATCTGGTGGTAATGCCACAGGGGCGCCACCTGGTGGAAACAATATAGGAGCACCCTCCGGTGGTAATACACCACCACCCCGTGATGGTATTCATGTTTGGTTGGAATGTTTTCAGAAGCAAAGGCTAAGTCTTTCAGTACTTCTAGCGATCCGGTCGAGGTGCAAAATTGGATCAGTCATATTGAGAAATTGTTTGATGTACTTGGTGTTGAAGATGTATACAAAGTAAGGCTGGCTACATACAAGTTAGAGGATGATGCTCATAGATGGTGGACGACTGTGAAACAAGCTAGAGGAGGAAACGAATATGCAGCAACACTTCCTTAGGATGAATTCCGAGGATTCTTTTATGAGGAGTACTTCACTGCTGCTGATCGCACTGAGTATCGTAGACAGTATGCTAATATTAGACAGAGGGATGACGAGCACATAACAGATTTCAAGACATGATTTACGTGGTTAGTGAGTTTTCTTGGTGCATCTGCAGGCTCACCGCATGAGCAGAGAGAAAATTTTCAGTGGGCCATATGTGAAAGAGATCGAAAGTTTATATTGAATCATCGGTTTAAAGATATTAATGAAGTGGTTGATGCTGTTAAAAAATTATATAATGATAAGAAGAATGGAAAGAAGTCGTATGATGATAACTGCAAGCGGCCTAGAGAGAATGACCAGGATCAGTCTTCTTCTCATACGAATAAGAATCAGTCTTCACCACCACAAGACCGACGAAACCGTTTTGATCGCAACAACAACAATAAATCTCGATCATGGAAGAATCGAAACCAGAACCAGAAATCAACTCATAATCAAACTCAGCAGGCTCCTACTCATGCTCAACCACCAAATCAGCAACACCCTAATAAGGATCGGAAGACTACCCCTCAGTGTAACACATGCGGGAAACTTCATAAGGGAGCTTGTCGTCTGGCCGGAGGATTATGTTTCAGATGCGGGCGTGCAGGACACATGATTAGGGATTGCCCTCAGCGCGACCCTCGTAATGATGCGGGAGGGAATCAAGCTAAACCTGCAACTGGAGGACGAGTTTCTGCACTCACTGCAAATGAAGTAGCTAATGCACCAGATATGGTCTCCGGTACCCTTTGCATTGGGAAACGAGATATTTATGTCCTATTTGATACGGGCGCTACGCATTCTGTCATATCTCTTTTGTTTGCTAAGTACTTGATGACTACACCGACTGCTTTAGAGCACGCTTTGGCTATTACTACTCCATTAGGAGATTCGACACTCATCTCGCATGTTTACAAAGATTGTCTGATTAGAATCGAGTCTATTATTCGTGAAGCTGATTTGTTTCCCATACAAATGAGTGACTTTGATATCATACTTGGTATGGACTAAGCATCATTGGAATAATTGTTAATAGTCTTAAAACCACATGATAGCTATTCATCCATTTCTCGTTGTGATATATGTTCTGGTTAATTTAATAGATATTGGTTTGTGATACTCAAGTTGATGAATGGTAATATTAGTAAATTATAACTTGTGAATAAAACATGAAGGCTACTCACTTAATTGGTTTCTAACTTCAAATCACCTACTGTTTTGTAAACTATTTTAAAATTTATCTCCTTATAATAATATAACTAATGTAAATAATGATAAGTTCTGGTATGTAATTTTTGGTTTAGTAAGGAACTATTGAATGGATAAGGAGTTGGGTTAGTTGAGAGTAAGCTAGGTTAGGACCTTTGGTCATTAAATTTAGCTTACGTGTTTCGGTTGTTTATGAAGACCTCATGAAAAAGTCAAATTTGAAGTCTAACAACTTACTCCATCACAACACTTTGAATTATAAAAATAGTTTCTGAAGGATACTTGTAATGTTAATAATTTAGTTGGATGGTTGTTTATATAATAATGATTATTCAAAGGTTTACGAGAAGTATTAAAACCATAAAATGAGATTCTTAAATTGTGACGCCCTAAACCCGGCAGGGCACCGGAGGCACGTCACGCAGTTGAATTAATATTTTAAACACAAATCAGAGCTTTCTATTTATAGCGGAAGACTTTCAACACTATATATATTAACCCAACTTTTTAGAACATTTTACATATGATTGTATTTAATTATACATCGCCCTATTTACATTATTAATAAGCCCTAAATCCTATGCCAGCAGTTGCTCCGGGATAGCGTTCTCATCAGCTCATACTTGCTTTCCTCTATTATTAGAGGATCCCTCCTTACCTAGCACACACAACATACTCAAAACATCAGATAAACTGGTGAGTTCTAATTTTCATTAAAACAATAACAATATCTTTACACATACAAAAGCTATAACTATATTGGCAATATTATAAATTCAACTTTTATCATTACTTTGCCCCCCCTGGACCCGTTTCACAGAACGTCGGTTGCCCCCATCTAGCAACTACCAGTTCCCATACTCAGAAACGTCGGTTGCCCACATCTAGGAACTACCAGTTTCCCATACTTAGTAACGTCGGTTACCCACATCCAGTAACTACCAGTTTCTCATACTCAGTAACATCGGTTGCCCACATCCAGCAACTACCAGTTACTACACCCAGAAACGTCGGTTGCCCACATCCAGCAACTACCAGTTTCTATCTCTCATCCAGTAGGATGCCAATTAATCATCTAGGGTCGTCACCACATGTAACATCCAAAAGTTCAATAAAATATATTTAATTAGATTTAGTGTTCAGTCGCACGCCATGCGTACGAATGAGGCCCAATCGCACGAATGACGGGCGTATGGGCTCAGTCGTACGATTGGGCCGTGCGAATGGGTCCAGTCGTACGACTGAGTATGTCGGCTAAAAATAGGCATGAAGGATAAGTAGGGCGGTTAAGGGGTTGATAAGCAGATTTTATCTACTGTAACTTTATCCCCTTGCTCCTGTTGAACCCAAACACCGTGCTCTTGCCCCAAATTGACCAAACTAGCCCCGTTTTGGTAAGTTTTGCTTGGTACGGATCGATTTTGAATATGTTAAGCTGTGTGGGTGGTGGGAATTGATCCAAAAACATGTTTGAATTAGAGTTTCTATTCAATCTTTCTGTTAAACTGAAAAGTGAAGGTTCGGGCCCTAGTTTTAGGAAATTTGATGAAATAAGGACCCGAAACGGTTGTAAATGAGGTGTACCGGTTCTGTTGTGAATATGGTATAATCGAAATGGTTAAAACTCGAGTTTTTGGATCAAATATGTCAAGAACACAGCTACTGATCCGTTTCAGGCGAATGAGCCCAGTCGCATGACCCATTCGTGCGACTGAGTCAACCGCATTGTTCAAACGTGCGACTGAAGTTCAGTCGGATGCGCCAATCGCACGAATGGAGGTCATTCGCACAAACCCTGTTATAGCTCATTCGCACCTCTGTCGTATGGTCCATTCGTACGACTAAGCTCAGTCGCATGTTTAGTCGTACGAATGAGTCCAGTCGCATAGCCTTAGTCGTGTGAAGTGGTCAGCTAGGGGTGATTTCACTAAGTTAGGGTTGTTGTTTTAGATTTTCTTTGAAAAGGAGAAGTTTTAGCTTCCCTAGTGTATTTGGATTGGTAAACACTTACTGAAAGCATTAACGTGAGTTCTAATTGCCCTTTTATGTGTTAATGTCGTTTGATAAATGTTGTTTGACAAAATTGGGTATTGGCATGCATATAAATAAATAGAAAATGTGAATAAGAGTTGAAAGTGGTAAATTGTAGTGAATGGCGAGGTGGAGGTTTGACCCACCAATTATAGACGGAGGTTTGACCCGTCAACGCCAACTATAGATGGAGGTTTGACCCGTCAACGCGCGAGGTGGAGGTTTGACCCACCAAAGTATAGACGGAGGTTTGACCCGTCAACGCGCGTGGTGGTGGTTTCACCCACCAAATTAAAATCGATATAAGATATCCATAAATACCTTGTGGGTATTCATATGCATATCAATACGGGGATAAATAAATGGACTGATGAATGTGTGTGTGAATCATTCAGTGTGGTAATAGTTGACGGGTTATTGTTATTAAAATGTGGTGTATGTTAGAACTCACCAGTTTATCTGATTTTGTGTTTGTTTTCTTATGCATGCCAGGTAGTAATAGAGGTGCTTGTGATGGTCCCCCACAGAGTTAGCTTCCGGTTATGGTGTATGATACTGGCCACAAATGTTGGGTTTTGGGAATGAAGTACTTGAAGTTTAACAAAGTTTTGAAATGTCGGTTAAAGTCTTGTAAATATTGGTAACAATGTAAACAGTTTTTAATATATATAAAATTCCGCTGCGTTTGTAGTCTCTGAATTGTTATAGTAACCCAACTAGTAGCACCTTCCTTATTATTTTATATTGTTATGAGATTGAGGGTGTTACAAGTTGGTATCAGAGCCTAGGTTAAAGAGATTTGAACACTTAATTGTTTCAAACTTTAACTGAAAATGTGGAAAGTGCCAGTATCTACAACCGTAAGTGGGGTGAAGTATTGTGTGAATGAGTATTTAATTGTTGGTGATAATTCAGTCAAGTGTTGAATGAAAGTGATTGTTGAATTAAAAGATTAGTATTATGTGTATGTGTGATTCTGTGGTTTAGATAGGGTTAGAAATAAACTGTGAAAGGGTAATGAGAAGAGGCAGGATGGTGTGAATAAGTAAATAATTGATAACACCTGGCCAATGTTATAAGCAATTTACATTATATGCAGCATCCTGATATAACTCATTATTTGATTATGGTTTATTTCTGATCGTAGATGGAGGAAACCAGTAATACAAATTCTAGACTTGAAGCTAGGATCTCAGGTGATGAACTTAAGGCGGCTATAGGTGATGAAGTCACCCGAGTGTTGCGTACTACCTTACCTGAAATGTTAAGTGACCTTAGGAAAGGTGGTGAATCATCTTCCCAACCAACTCCTCCACCTGTTATTGTTGAGCCTGTAGTGGAGAAACCAATATCATATAAGCATTTTAAGGAATGTGACCCGCCTAAGTTTGAAGGCCAGAAGGATGTAGTAGTAACTTACAAATGGTTACGAGAGATGGAAGCGGCGTTTAAACTTAGTAGATGTAAGGAAGATCAGAAGGTGGGCTTTGCAATGTATTCTTTTCAAGCAGAAGCTTTGTACTGCTGGGATACAGTGGAACAGGCCATGGGTGAGGCCGCCGTAAGTCAGATGACGTGGGAAACTTTTAAAGAACTGGTGATAGAAAAGTTTTGTCCGAAAGGCGAGATGGACAGAATTGAGATCAAGTTTTTGCAATTTCAGGCAGGCAGTTTAAGTCACAAAGAGTATACTTCCAGATTTGAAGAAATGGCTCGTTTGGTACCTCACTTAGTAACTCCTGAGACAAAGAGGATTACTAGGTATGTTCAGGGATTACCTCCTAAGGTGAGAATGTTGGTAAAGTCTAATTCTCCTTCTACTTACCAAGCCACGGTAAATTTGGCTGCGGACATGTATGAGGAAGTTGCTGAGTCCGAGAAACCTACGGTGAAAGAAGAAGTGGTCAGGAAACTTTATTGAGTTCTGGGCCTATGTATGGACAAAGTGGGCCGCATAAAAGAAAGTTTAATGCTAGGGGTTTTGTAGGTCCCCCTCCTCGGTGTAATAGATGTGGGAAGGTTCATAGAGGGGAATGTAGACTGAATCACCCAGCATGTCGTAAATGCGGGAAACCTGGACATTTTGTTTCCAGATGTCCAGAACTTCGGTGTTATGGATGTGGGGAGATGGGACATATGAAATCTGAATGTCCAAAGCTTAGACCTGGATCGGTTCCTATTCGTGCAGTGGGAGGACCGAGTAAAGTCAGCGTGAGTGGTAGTAGCGGTACTACGGGGAGAGCATTTACAATGACTACAGAGGAGGCTAAGGCATTACCGGATGTTGTGTCGGGTACGTTTCTTGTTAATGATGTACCTGCTAGAGTTTTATTTGATTCAGGGGCTAACAGAAGTTTCATATCATGCATTAATAAAAGTTAAACCATCAAAGCTAGATATTGCCTTTTCAGTAGAAACTGCCTCTAACGAATTTATAGTTGTTAGTGAGGTAATAGATGATTGTTTTATTGAATTAGATGGTGTAAAATTTCCTGCTAGATTACACATGATGAAATTAGGAGGTTTTGAGGTAGTATTGGGAATGGACTGGTTATCTACGTTTGAGGCTCAAATAATATGTAAAAGAAAGATGATTGTGTTGCGAGCACCAGATGGGAATTCGATAACGGTTTTTGGTGATGATCATGATAGTGGGGTGAAAGTCATATCTATGATTAAGGCTGAGAAATTTTTGAATAGGGGTTGCGAGTCATTTTTGGCATATGTAGTTGATACTGCTAAGGAGACGAAGAAATCAGAAGATGTTCCAGTGGTTTGTAATTTCCCCGATCTATTTCCTGAGGATCTACCAGGTATACCTCCTAATAGAGAAATTGAGTTTAGAATTGATTTAATACCTGAGGCAAAACCTGTCGCTAAGACCCCTTATAGACTTGCACCGGCTGAGTTAAAGGAACTCCTCAAGCAATTACAGGAATTATTAGACAAGGGTTTTATCCGACCCAGCTCTTCGCCGTGGGGTGCCCCTGTTTCAATTTGTAAAGAAGAAGGATGGCAGTTTGAGGATATGCATAGATTACAGAGAACTAAACAAGCTGACTGTCAAGACTAAATACCCATTACCTCGTATAGATGATTTGTTTGATCAACTCCAAGGTGCTAATTGGTTCTCAAAGATAGATCTTAGATCCGGGTATCATCAGTTGAAGATAAGAGAAGAAGATATACCAAAGACAGCTTTTCGTACGCGATACGGGCATTATGAATTTTTGGTGATGTCGTTTGGGTTAACGAACGCTCCTGCTGCCTTCATGGATTTGATGAATAGAGTATGTAGACCGATGCTGGATAAATCGATAATTGTGTTTATAGATGATATTTTGATCTATTTTAAAAATGAAGGAGATCATGCTTGTCACATTCGAGAAGTATTGGAAACTTTAAGAAAGAATAAGTTGTATGCAAAATTCTCGAAATGTGAATTTTGGGTAAGAGAAGTGCAATTTTTGGGTCACGTGGTGAATGCGGATGGAATATTGGTGGACCCTGCAAGGATTGAAGCTGTGTTGAACTGGGGAACTCCTAAAAGTCCTTCAGAAATTCGCAGTTTCTTAGGACTGGCAGGATACTATAGGAGATTCATTCAGGATTTTGCTAAAATTGCTTCCCCATTGATGAAGTTAACTCGAAAGGATGTTAAGTATGAATGGAATAAGGAACAGGAAGCTGCTTTTCAGGAATTGAAGAATCGATTGACACAAGCCCCAGTATTAGCAATACCAGAAGGTGTAGATGATTTAGTAATATATTCTGATACATCATATCAAGGATTGGGGTGTGTATTAATGCAACATGGGAGAGTTATTGCTTATGCTTCGAGACAGTTAAAGACCCATGAAGTCAATTACCCAACCCACGATTTAGAATTAGCAGCTGTAGTTTTTGCTCTTAAAATATGGCGACACTACTTATATGGAGTGAGGTGTACCATCTTTACTGATCATAAGAGCCCGAAGTATTTCTTTGAACAAAAGATTTGAATATGAGACAGAGGCGATGGTTGGAGTTAATCAAAGATTATGATTGTGAAATCTTGTATCACCCCGGGAAAGCAAATGTGGTTGCTGATGCATTGAGCAGAAAGGAGAAGTATGAACCGATTAAGGTTAAAGCGTATAAACTTGTGATTACTCCTGATCTCATGCAACAGTTGAAAGAAGCCCAACTGGAAGCGTTAAAAGAAGGAAATATTAAGAAAGAAAGAATGGTTGGTCAAGAAAAATATTTAGAAGAAAATAGCCATGGTGTTAAAATTAGATTTGGTCGAATGTGGGTTCAGTTGGCTTTACGTGATATGATACTAGATGAGGCTCACAAATCTAGGTATTCTATTCATCCATGCATGACTAAGATGTACCAAGATTTGAAGCAAGATTATTCGTCGCCAGGGATGAAATTTTATGTGATGCAGTATGTAAATAAATGTTTGACTTGTGCCCAAGTAAAAGCTGAACATCGGAAACCTTATGGATTATTGCAGCCATTAGCTATTCCAGTTTGGAAGTAGGATGATCTGACTATGGATTTCATAACAAAGTTGCCCCGTACACCAAAAGGTTATGATACTATTTGGGTAGTGGTAGATCAGCTAACCAAGAGTGCTTTATTTCTACCAATACGGGAAACATATTCGGTGGAAAAGCTAGCTGATATTTTTACTAAAGAAATAGTTAGATTACATGGAGTTCCGAAAAGCATCACGTCTGACAGAGATGCCAGATTTACCTCCAGATATTGGAGAAAATTTCACGAAGCCATGGGAACTAGACTTTACTTTAGTACAGCCTATCATCCCCAGACAGACGGTCAAAGTGAAAGAACTATTCAGACATTGGAGGATATGCTACGGGCGTGTAGTATTGATTTTGGAGGGAGCTGGGATAGTCATCTCCCTTTAGCTGAATTTGCTTACAACAACAGTTATCAAGCTACTCTTCAAATGTCCCCGTTTGAGATGTTGTACGGAAGAAAGTGCAGAACTCCACTATATTGGGGAGATATGGGGCAACGTGAATTGGGGAATAGTGAAATAGTTGAAGCAACAATGTCAAAGTTTGAAATAGTCAGAAATCGTATTAGAGAAGCGAAAAGCAGGCAGAAATCATATGCAGATCGTAGAAGAAAACCATTGGAATTTAAAGATGGGGATTTCGTTTTGCTAAAAGTTTCTCCATGGAAAGGTATTATTCGATTTAGAAAGAGGGGTAAACTAAGTCCACGTTTTATTGGACCTTTCCAAATAGTGGAGAAAGTAGGGTACGTGGCGTATAGGTTGGACTTGCCTGAAGAACTAAGTGCTATTCATCCAACCTTCCACGTCTCTCAGTTACGGAAGTGTTTAGCTGATGAAACTCAATATGTACCATTAGATGATATTGAGGTTGATGAGAAGCTTAATTATGTTGAACAACCTGTAGCCATTATGGATCGTAAGGAGAAGAAACTTAGAAACAAAAGCATTGGCTTAGTCCGAGTGCAGTGGGCACATCGCCAAGGATCTGAGTCAACCTGGGAACCAGAAGAAGAGATGAGACGTAACTACCCTCATTTGTTTTAGTCAGGTTTCGAGGACGAAAACCTAAATAAGGTGGGTAGACTTGTAACATCCAAAAGTTCAGTAATATATATTTAGTTAGATTTAGTGTTCAGTCGCACGCCATGCGTACGAATGAGGCCCAATCGCACGAATAACGGGCGTATGGGCTCAGTCGTACGATTGGGTCGTGCGAATGGGTCCAGTCGTACGACTGAGTATGTCGGCTAAAAATAGGCATGAAAGATAAGTAGGGCGGTTAAGGGGTTGAAAAGCAGATTTTATCTGCTGTAACTTTATCCCCTTGCTCCTGTTGAACCCAAACACCCTGCTCTTGCCCCAAATTGATCAGACTAGCCCCGTTTTGGTAAGTTTTGCTTGGTACGGATCGATTTTTAATATGTTAAGCTGTGTGGGTGGTGGGAATTGATCCAAAAACATGTTTAAATTAGAGTTTCTATTCTATCTTTCTGTTAAACTGAAAAGTGAAGGTTCGGGCCCTAGTTTTGGGAAATTTGATGAAATAAGGACCCGAAACGGTTGTAAATGAGGTGTACAGGTTCTGTTGTGAATATGGTATAATCCAAATGGTTAAAACTCGAGTTTTTGGATCAAATATGTCAAGAACACAGCTGCTAATCCGTTTCAGGCGAATGAGCCCAGTCGCATGACCCATTCGTGCGACTGAGTCAACTGCATTGTTCAAACGTGCGACTGAAGTTCAGTCGCATGCGCCACTCGCACGAATGGAGGTCATTCGCACAAACCCTGTTATAGCTCATTCGCACCTCTGTCGTATGGTCCATTCGTACGACTAAGCTCAGTCGCATGTTCAGTCGTACGAATGAGTCCAGTCGCATAGCCTTAGTCGTGTGAAGTGGTCAGCTAGGGGTGATTTCACTAAGTTAGGGTTGTTGTTTTAGATTTACTTTGAAAAGGAGAAGTTTTAGCTGCCCTAGTGTATTTGGATTGGTAAACACTTGCTGAAAGCACTAAGGTGAGTTCTAATTGCCCTTTTATGTGTTAATGTCGTTTGATGAATGTTCTTTGACAAAATCGGGCATTGGCATGCATATAAATAAATAGAAAATGTGAATAAGAGTTGAAAGTGGTAAATTGTGGTGAATGGTGAGGTGGAGGTTTGACCCACCAATTATAGACGGAGGTTTGACCCGTCAACGCCAACTATAGACGGAGGTTTGACCCGTCAATGCGCGAGGTGGAGGTTTGACCCACCAAACTATAGACGGAGGTTTGACCCATCAACATGCGAGGTGGAGGTTTCACCCACCAAATTAAAATCGATAAAAGATGTCCATAAATACCTTGTGGGTATTCGATATGCATATCAATACGGGGATAAATAAATGGACTGATGAATGTGTGTGTGAATCATTCAGTGTGGTAACAGTTGACGGGTTATTGTTATTAAAATGTGGTGTATGTTAGAACTCACCAGTTTATCTGATTTTGTGTTTGTTTTCTTATGCATGCCAGGTAGTAATAGAGGTGCTCGTGATGGTCCCCCATAGAGTTAGCTTCCGGTTATGGTGTATGATACTGGCCACAAATGTTTGGTTTTAGGAATGAAGTACTTGAAGTTTAACAATGTTTTGAAATGTTGGTTAAAGTCTTGTAAATATTGTTAACAATGTAAACAGTTTTTAATATATATAAAATTCCGCTGCGTTTGTAGTCTCTGAATTGTTATAATAACCCAACTAGTAGCACCCTCCTTATTATTTTATATTATTATGAGATTGAGGGTGTTACACCACAAGATGTTCACAAAGCTGAGTGATCGTCATCACTCCTATCAAACTGTACAGTTTATACACTCAGGCATCTTACCCTAACTGGCATGTTGAGATTTACATCACATTACCATTTCAAAAACATTTCTTTTACTTATTGCCAATATTATCACGTTCATTTACACCCCACACATCCTTTCTTTTAGCACCAGTTTTATCATATCTTTATTAATCATTACACCCCAATTGACCCATTGGAATCATTACCATCAGTAATGATTAACAATGTTCAGATGACCATCTTTTACACTCTACCTGACCCACTGAAATCATTACCATCACGTAATGATTAACAATGTTCAGGTAATCATTTATTACCCCCACTTTCCCCCTAACAGCTTTACAAACTGTTAGAAACATATCAACATCACTATCACAATTCTGGTATTAAAAAATTCAATTCATTTATCATTGTATGTGTGCTAGCCCGAATGTTAAAACCAGACATTTGAAAATGGCTTAGAACTCACCTTATAAACTTCCTCACCACAGTTTATACAATCCGTGTACATAAGGTAACTAGTGCTTCCTCTAATCAAGGTATATCTAAAGCAATAAACCTTGATTCAGTAAACTTATTCTCAAACAGGGCCCTCATGCGATTGAACACTTATGCGAATGAGCAATCATGCGATTGGACCTATGCGGATGAACCATGCGACTGAACCTTCAGTCGTACGACTAGTGATTCATTCGCACGATTGAGTTCTCATTCGTATCCAGTGTTCGCTCATCTTCATTCGGACTTCCAACCAGGCGACTGAGTTCCAACCGCACGACTGAACCTCCATTCACACTCAGTCGCACGACTAGACTCTCATTCGTGCGATTGAGTCATGCGATTGAGCCCATTCGCCTGAAATGAATCAGCAGCTGTGTTCTTGACGTTTTTGATCCAAACTTACTCAAAATTTATGTTTTAACCATCCAAATCATACCATATTCAAAACAGATCCTATACACATCGTTTACAATGGTTTCGGACCATTATTTCATCAAAACTTCACAAAAACTTGGATCCGAGTTCATGGATTTTAAATTCAGAAATGAACCAAACCAATTTATTGTTTTAAACAGGTTATTGGATAAAATTCAATCATACACACAGCTTATAACATCTTCGGATTAATCCGTGATGTTCAAAACTTACCAAAACGGAGTTTCGCCTAGTCAAATGGGTAAGAGCAGGGTATTTTGGGTGTAAAGATAATAAGAGATTGAAAATAATACAGACAGAAGTCTGTTTTCAACCTTCTACACTGCCTTACTTATCCATACTTACAACTTAGCCGCCTTACTTCCAATCGCACGACTGAACCATTCGCACGACTGAATCGTGCGAATGAAGCTCATGCTCCCACCATTCGTACGACTGAGCCTCAATCGCACATAAGGAGTGCGACTGAAGTTCATTTGGATGCAAGTCATGCGACTGAATACTTGAACAATTAAACAACTCAACTTAATTTAATTAATCATAACTATAATATAATTTACAAGTCCGGATTTAGAAACCGGATGTTACATAAATATTTGGAGTAGATAAGAAAACAAGCATGAGAAGATAAGTCTTTTCACAATTATATAGAAATCCTAAAAGAACTAGTAGTCGCCGGAACATCAATATAACTTATATCGAGAGTTGTGAGCCTAACTTACAAATAATTAAAGTGTAGGTTCTCGTACAACTTGAGCTCGACTTAGACGTGATTGCTTTGTTAAGATAAGGTATGAATTCTTGCTCCTTTTTATTATAGTATAAATTCTATTCTTCCGTTACTTTGTAGTACGAATTTTTGATACTTTGTTTCCATTAACATGACTCGTTTTGCATTTACTAGTCGCCAAACATTATTTATCTAGTTCTGCTCTGACTCGTTCGACTTATTAATTTTACTTGTTGAGACTTATAGCATGCAATATATATTTGATAAATTTGTGTTCATTATTACATGTTCCTATAAATAATTTTATTGATACGTCATATGTTGGTAGCTGTACTACCATTTCATTTAGCACTCTGTTACCCGAGCTTGTCCGACATGTTATTGTGGCGTCAATGACATGACAGTTTTCATGACGGTGTGTTATAAATAGTTTACGGCGGCGTCTCTGTTAACACGTTAGTACTCAAGTAGTACTTTGGCCATATTTATTTGGGAGGCGGATGGATCGATCCTAGTTCAGTTCAGATCAGTTCAGTTCCGGGGGATGGAATCATGTGTGTACGCCCACACACCATCTCATTGGTGCATAGTCTAGCTAGCTATGTGCTTATCGGTTCAGTTTTGGCTCTGAGTACTTCTTATATTACACGATTTATTTTATTTATGTGTGCTCGTCATGTAGATCAGTTCAGTTTCAGTATTACATGTTCAATTTAGTAACAGACATAAGTATTATATTTTTAGAATCAGATTTCAGTTTCCAGTATTATATGATATGTTCTGTATCAGTTTCATTTGTAGAATTTGATAATACATTTTATCGTTATATCGTCACTACTACTGAGCAACTTTTGGCTCAGCCTTATTTTCTTTTATGGTGTTTTCTTATTTAATTGTAGGTAATCAGGGCCATCCAGGAAATCAGTGAAGAGTGATTGAAGATCTAGATTATCTTTTAGTTTAATTGATGTAATGAACACCTTAATTAGGTTCATTCGGATTATTTGGTTGGTTTGAATTTATTTCTTTTGACCGTCTATTTAATATCATGGATTTGGTTTTTGATTTGATATCTGTAATAGTGACACGTTAGCCTCACCGGGTTGGGGTGTTACACAATGTGATGAGCATTGGAAAAAGGCAATATTGTTTAGTGATAGTGGATGATTTCACTAGATTCATATGGGTCTATTTCTTAAAACAAAAGAGTGAAACATCAGAAACATTAATGGACTTTGTCATCAAGATTAAGAATCAACTTGATTTAAAAGTTAAAATTTTGAGGAGTGACAATGGGACTGAATTTGTTAATGCTGACTTAGATTCTTTTTGTATGAATAAAGGCATTGCAAGGTAGTTCAGTGTACCAAGAACTCCATAATAGAATGGAGTTGCTGAAAGAAGAAGCAAACTCTCATTGAAGCAGCAAGAACAATGCTAGCTGATTCACAACTGCCAATCACCTTTTGAGCTGAAGCTGTGAACACAACATGCAATGTTCAAAATAGAATATTAATTGTCAAAGAACATAATAAAACACCTTATAAAATTTTATTCAAAAGAAAACCTTACATTGGATATCTTAGATCTTTTGGGTGTCACGTATCTGTTTTAATCACAAAAGAAAACCTTACATTGGATATCCTATGATGGTTTCTTTGTTGGATATTCTTCAACATCTAAATCATATAGGATTTACATTCCACAACAAAACATTATGGAAGAAACTCCTAATGTATCATTTGATGAATCCTTATTTCCTAAATCTGTAAAAGGATCATCATGGTTGTTTGATATAGATGCACTAACAGACTCATTTAACTCTGGTTATTTGAATAATGCAGGTTCTGCTGATACATGTTATCGATTTGTTCCTCCAAATCTGAATGAAGTATAAGTATCAGCTGATCCTCCAAGAACACAAACATCAAGTATCATAGATCAATGAACAACCAATAACAACAATAATGCTGCACAAGTCTAGCAAAATGGATCTACATCCTCAGATAGAAACACTACATCCGCAGCTAATGACTCTGCATCCGCAGATGAGCATCCTACATCCGGAGATATGGATAATGCCTCAGCAGATGTTCCACAAATTAGAGATGATCCATTGCATTCCAAAGAGTTGATGTCAGCAAGTCAACAAATACCATCTGTAGATGTTCTCGTAACACCTACGAAAGCACAAAATACTTCCGTAGAAGTTCCTTTAGAAGTTATTCACAATACAGCTGATGTACTAACTCATGAAGAAAAACATTCTACTTCCAATGATGAACATAAAGAACACTTTGATTACTTCCTAAATTCATTATCACAGCTGAATCCATCTGCATCAATGGATGTGACTAACTTGCAATCATCCATTCCAGTTGAATCTATTCCAACACCAGAATTCACAAGTCTCATCCAACAAATAACATAATTGGAGATCTAAATGAAAGAACCACAAGAAGCCAAGGGGGTGCTGCAAACATTTGTTTGTTTACTTGTTCTCTTTCATAAGTTGTTCCTCCAAACATCACAGCTGCTCTAAAAGATAATAGCTGGATTGAAGCTATGCAGGAAGAGCTTGAGCAATTACAAAGCAGAAAGTCTGGAATCTTGTTGATCTGCCTGAAGGTCAACATCCAATTGGGACAAGATGGCTCTTCAAAAATAAACTATATGACAGAGGTATAATTATGAGAAACAAAGCTAGCTAATTGCATAAGGCTATACTCCAGAAGAAGGGATAGACTATGATGATGTTTTTGCACCTGTTACAAGAATTGAAGTAATAAGAGTATTTCTAGCCTATGCTTCATATAAGAAGTTCACTGTCTGCCAATGGATGTCAAGTGTGCTTTCCTTTATGGGAAAATTGATGAAGAGGTCTATGTAGCTCAACCTCCTGCTTTTGAAGATTCTGACTACCTACATAGGGTATACAAGCTAGACAAAGCATTGTATGGTCTTCATCAAGCACCAAGAAAGTGGTATGAAACATTATCATCTTTCTTGCTCAAGCATGGATATAAAAGGGGAACTATTGATCAGACACTCTTTCTTAAACAAGAACATCAAGACCTTTTAGATGTTCAAATATATGTAGCTAATATTATATTTGGATCAACAAACAAAAGACTGTGTCTTAGTTTTGAAGAACTAATAAAATCTGAGTTTTAGATGAGTTCAATGGGAGAATTGACTTTCTTTCTTGGTCTCCAAGTTCAGTAGAAAACAGATGGCATCTTTATCAATCAAGAGAAGTATATTCATCAAATATTGAAGAAGTACCATCTTACTGATACATCTTCATGCAAAACTCCTGCTTCGACAATTGACAAGATTGTGCGTGATCCTACTGGAAAATCTGTTGATCAAAGATTGTATAGATCAATGATAGGATATCTTATGTATCTAACTGCCAGCAGACCTGACATAATGTTTGTTGTGTGTGTTTGTGCTAGGTACCAATCTAATCCAAAAGAGTCTCATCTGAATGCTATTAAGAGAATCTCCAGATATCTGAAAGGGAAACATGCTCTTGGCCTTTGGTATCCAAAGGATGGTGACTTCACTCTCTACACATATTCAGATAGTGACTTTGGAGGATGGAACAACAACAGAAAATCTACAACTGGTGGATGTCAATTTGTAGGACCACGACTTGTTTCATGGCAGTGCAAGAAGCAAACAAATGTATCTGTATCCATAGCTGAGGTTGAGTACATAGCTACTTCATCTGGTTGCTCTCAAGTACTTTGGTTGCAGAACCAATTGCTTGATTATGGTTACAATTTCCTTTAAACCCCAACTCATATTGATATTTCAGCTGCTATGTTTATCACTGCTAATCTAGTTCAATATAGCAAAATAAAGCATATTGAAATCAGGTACTATTTTCTGAGAGATTGCTCAGAAAAGGGTTTAATCAAGTTAATCAAAGTGGATACAACAAATCAGCTTGCTGATTTATTTACGAAGGCCTTTGATTAAGTTAGATTTAATTTTCTAATTTAGTCTTTGGGCATGGTTAACTTAGATTGATCATCATCAACAAAGAAAAGCATGTGATTGTCCTTGTGAATAATAATCTATAAAATCCAAAAACTTTCAGAAAACTATATAAAATTACAAAAATATGGTGTTTCTTTATTATGTCTTTTGATTTAGCATGTCATATGTTTAGGAAATGATAGTACACTATGCCTTTGCTTACTTCCTGTGTAATTAACTTAATTTAAATCTGATCAAAACTACTTTGATATGTAAGTAGGTTCATCTTGAGTGGAAACTACACTAAGAGCATGCCTAACATAATGAAAAGGTGACTGTCTATAGGAAACTCCATTTTGAGGATCAAGCAAGTAAGTCTTATCCTGTTGTGATCAAATTACTCACCCAAGCACACTATGTAAAACACTTTATAACTTCTATCTTTGCAAATCATATTCCCTATGATTTGGGTAAACAAATACCTGTATTAATGAACATCTTGGTATACCTCTGTAACCAACTGGTGTATAGAGTATGATCCTCATCATCCCTCTGTTTTGTGTAAACAAAGACCTGGGTTGAAGGCACCTCTATTTTACATAAGTAAAGACCTGGTGACCCAATGATCGTCATATCTAAGCTCTTAAAAGAAACATGTGATCAATTGTATATTATCTAAAGAGCTTTAGCAACAAAGCATTAAAGAGACATCAAATTTGTCTCATGATAGAATTCATAACTTAATGTAGATAGTTTCTAAGTTTGAAAAATTGATGAATTGACTCACAAACGGAGGACAAACTCTAATGTGAATTGAATGTGGAGCATATAACAGTTAATCTCTAATAAACATTAAAACATGATAAACAGCATGCCTAGTTGATACAATACTCTTGTTTGGATTTAAGTGGAAATAGATGCTTGCAATCAGGACTAGAATCAGGTCACATTTCATCAAACAAATCAAACAGGAAGAAGCTTAGTGGCATAGTATGATCCCCTTATAGATATGCATGAACTTAATAATTCTTTTATTTTTGTTTTATTTCTTTTACCTTAGTAGGTTTCATAACTTTTAGACTATCATATGTCTTTCATGCTATTCTTCTACATAAATTTATGATGAATGCAACATCTTATCATTAATCAAAATTTAGGGGGAGTAGTTAATGCATGAAAAACAATAAAATCTGAATTTTGTTAAAAAAATCTAAGAAGGAATTGGAGCTTGGGCACTAACTTGGCTGCGGGATATATGAAGTTTTTCAAAATATAAACCTTCATGTGCACAAATGTCATGAAAACAAAGTCAACAAGGTCCAATAGCAATAAATGGTTCTATCACTTGATTAGAACCATACAATCAAAAGAAGTTTCAAACAGTGCATTCTAAGCATCAGCAGAAGCTACAGTGCAATTTCGGCATTTGTAGAAGCTATAATGTAATTTCTGCATCAGCAAAAGCTACTGTGAGAAACTTAACCAACTAAAATAAGACCATCAGTAGAATTGGTAAACTACGGATGTGTTAATATTTTAAAAGTATAATCTATGTTCATAGAGTTGTAATCTATGGATAATCAAGTTATACTTCAAATTCTATTTTAGTTGTTGATGGTTAGGCATCCGTAGATGTTATGCATCCACAGATGTCCGACGAAAGAACTGAAATCTACGATATAAATAAATTCCATGGAAGGGAAAAAAGGAAGTGGGACCCACTTGATTAAATAAATGAAATTAATGTGTCCAAGTGAGTATAAATGATGTTTTTGACTTAAAACTTTCATTATTCACTTTTTAAGTGCACTTTTCACACCTAGAAAAGCGCACACAACAAACCTTTTTCCCCCTTTCACAAACATTCAAAATTACCAAATCAAAACCTCAAACAAACACATAATCTTGATCTCAGATCATTGTTTTGAAGGTAAAACATGTCATAATCATCAATAATAACCTGTTTGATTCTTGGATATCATTAAAACTGTTCATATTCTGATGTCTGTAATGTTGATCCTAATCTATTCTTCTTAACTCTCCTGAACAGATGACTAATCGATTTGCTAGAGAGCATAATGTGCGTGCATTTCTCAATGCTGATGACCCTATATCCGAAGGGTGTCAGGACATCATCATATTCTTATGACGATCAAGATTGTTCTATGCCCTGACATCGAATCCAGTGATCAAACAATCACACATAGTTGATTTTTGGAACTCGGCTAGAATAGATAACGAAGGAGAGACTAAAGTGATTCATGCTGAGATTAGGAATGAACACTTAAGAATAGACGAACAGACCATCAGAAGGGTACTAGAGTTGGGAGATCAGGAAATAGGTCACCCGGACGTCTTTGAACATGAGTATACTGTGAAGATATTTTATCTGATGGGTTATGATGGTGACTTTGAAAGAGGAGAGATCGAGAAGGGGAGATTATGCAAACCTTACCGGTTCCTATATCACACTTACCTT
This sequence comes from Flaveria linearis, assembly GCA_024085815.1. Taxonomy (NCBI): domain Eukaryota; kingdom Viridiplantae; phylum Streptophyta; class Magnoliopsida; order Asterales; family Asteraceae; genus Flaveria; species Flaveria linearis. Next base: position 37,071,317 of record CM044004.1, on the reverse strand, counting down.
AAGTGTATCTCAAACAGGAAATCCGGATTGGATAGATTCGTAAGGCACATCTCTTCTGGAATCATAGGGATTTTTGAAGGAAGAACGTATAACTACTCCAAATACATTTTTGGATGTTTGTATGACAAATAAGAGTACAGAAGGATGATAAAATGTTCATGTTTCCAAGGTTCCTCCAACTGATCATTATTGCTGAGCTGCCTGGGATAGAAAGATTAGGTGATGTCTTTGTACAAGCATATTTGGTAGATCTGTACTGAACAAGATTAGTGGTAAATACCAAGGAGAAGACATGCCAATGTTTGCTCATGTGGTGGATGCCGGTGCCAACATCACCAAGAACTGATATGGGAAAACCAGCAAGAGAGTTCATCTGCTGACACTGTGCAAGCCTCACATTCACCCCATCAATCACCCATTCACCAACATCATCAATCTCCACAACATCAATCACCAACTAGTGAAAACACCCTTCCCATATCACCTATCCAAGATGAACCATTATCACATTCTCAAATAGTTAGTCAAAACACGCAGCCAATCTCTCTAATTCTCCATCACTCACCTAGTCAATCACCTAAGAGTGTACATACAGAGCCTGTCTCTGCTACTCAGTCTCAAAACTCAGTTCACATTGGTGAGACTGAGTTGGTTTCTTAAGCTAGCACCATCCCACTCTCAATCACCAACTCACAAAAACTAATCTTGTCTAACCCAACTGAACCAGCTTCACCAACCACTGATCTTCAGCAACAACTACAATAACAACATCATGAGCAGGCAGATCAAGTAGTTAAGTTCTGCTCAAGTTCCATAAGTGTGGCACCTACTGAAGTTTATGATGATGAGATTGCTTATCAACATCAAGAAGGTGTAGAATAAACCAATTATTTTGATGTTGTTGCCTATCATGAAGATGATCTCAGTGACAAGGACATCCCTGTAAGCAAAAGTTATTTGGTGGCTGAATAAAACAAATTGCTTATCAAATTAAACAAAAGAAAGTAAATAATACAAGAGTTGAAGGGTGTGATAAAAGAAAAAGATAATAAGTTGATGAAACAAGAATCAAGACTAAAAAGATTAAGAGAAGATGCATAACGCAATAATGAAGTAATTGATGCACTACTTCAGAAGGAAGAAGAACTTCTAAAGTCAGTAAAGCATGAGAAGTGTGAAAAGGATAAGCTAGCATTAGAAATTGATCATGTAACCAACTCTCCCTATCTGCTCAATCTGCTTTGTTAAAAAGGAAAGAGGAAGAGATTGATGAGCTAAAGATAAAAATCGGTGCCCTTGAGTCAAATGCTACTCCATCAATAAAACTATCAAAGGAATCTTCTAAGATTCTAAGCATCTTATTCTATACTCCAGGAAGAGGAAGTACTTAGGTACTACTCAGAAAAAGGTGATCAATGTTGAAGATTCACCTAAAAGATCAAGGCCTACATCTCTAGAGCACACTCCTTCAATGGATGTTTCCACTTTAAAGCCTGAATCTCATGTAGTACTAATAATGATGCTAAATGGAATGAGCTTACTAAAGAAGAGCCTCATAAAGAATAAGAAGAATCAAAGGCTGATGATCTTCTGACAACAAAAGACAAATTGGAAGAGAGGCCTGAGTCAACTATGTTTGTGACCCTTATCAACCATGGGTTGCCGTATGACATGGTTGAGAGGATGAATCTGAATGAAATAAAGGATCTACTAAAAGAATTTGAGCTTGCTAGATTCATGATCCCTAATTATGACTATGATGCATTCATAACATTCCAATCTATTCAGAAAATCAAGAAAGACTTGGGTCACCATGATACATCAATGCTTAGCAAATAGAATATGACCTGTTGGCTATAGGGTCACAACTACGAAGTACATGAGCTTAACGGAAGAACAATTGGTGAGCTAAGGAGGATAATGGAACATGTAATAGCTGTTGAGATGGAAACTGGTGTGAGGTTCAGGAGTGAAGCTCCAAAGTCTGATACTGAGCAACATAACAAAACCCCTGCTAAACCAATAACAGTTGATAGTAAAGACCAGCACAAAGCGAAAGAAAAACTGATCAGAGAGCCATGAGTAGTTATACCTGGAAAAGTGTGGCCACGGGGTACAACAGTTAGAGAGATTACAGAACAAAAGTCTACCTTGATAGAGTTGTTTGAACACATCACAAGTCCTCACTTTGTGGAAGACAACAGGTTATGGTCTGGAAGTATGATCAAGAGTGGGATTGTGCAATTATAAAGAGAACATCTGGAATGATTCAATATTTTCATGATGTAGTATCAGTATTGTGCCTACGTGAAAGGGACCTCAAAGATCTGCAAAGCTTAATTATCTCTAACTACTCAATTCACCCAAGAGGAAGAGACTTCTCTATATTGGTGGGAAAGTTAAAGACTAAATTCAAAGATAATGTGTTGAAAGAAGCTAAGAGAGAGGATAATAAGCACAAAAGAAGTACAGAAAGGATGAAAAGATCAAAATCCAACTTCTCTACAATGGTAGATGATGAGTTTTTAAAGAGGGTTGGACACCCAACCAGGAATCTAGCAGCTATTAAAAGATTTGATGGAAATCAATATACATATCCCATAGCAGAATGAGGATATGTTAAGAAGACCAAAGATTAGTGCAGTTGAGGAATGCTGAAGGAAAGAAAGCTGAAAAGATACGAGTCTTTGATCCAGTGGAGATCAAGCTACTCCACCCCAACTACACTTCATACTTGCATGAAAAATTTTGCCTAAAGATGTCTGATGAAAGAGCTTAGAATGATCTATGCGTATATGTTCACATGATTCAAGTGGTTGATAAACTGCATGCAAAAGCATACAAGAGAAGAAGATATGATGCTGGACTGTTGAAAGGAGCTAACATTAAAGAAGTTTTAGAACTAAGAATCACAGAAGAAGATGAGCTTGACATAGTGCACAATCAAAGTGTTGTGGAAACTCTAACGACCGAAGAAGACATTTTGGGATTAAGTTTTGACACACTACAAAAGATATGCAGAATGGAGATCAAGTACATATATGATGATCAAAAGGATGCAGTATCTTATTTCAACAAGAAGATGGTGTCAAGAATGAAGGACCTTTCAATTCTGAAGAGTTGATTACAAGTGTCTAAGCCTAAGGGGGAGTATTGTTAGATCTAGGAACAATAGATCTAGATCATTTTGTATAGGCTAAGAACTTTAATCAATACTTGTAATGAATGATTGTAATTCATTATTTTGATGTACTCCTTATGTATATAGGTTAACCCATATGTGTGTTGATTTATGTGTATGATGGCAAGTAAAAACATTATACTTGGTGAATTTGTGAAATCGACTACGTGTAAGAAACATCTACGGATGAACATTTTTGTTCTTCCATAGATATGTTTCTTACAAGTTAAACATCCAAAGATCTTTTACGGATGAACATCAGTATTAACTGATGAACAAACACCATAAGAAGAAACGGAAGTGAAGAATCCTTCGGAAGAACAAGATACCTTCGGAATAACAAACTACCTTTGGAAGAACAAGATATGAAGATCAAGAATAGGTTGGACTCACCTTAGATTAGTATTTGTTTATCTTTCTATGTAATAGGATTTATGTTAGTATCTCTTAATAAGTTGCTTAGTTTATTTTGTACATTTAGCAGTTCAGCGAAACTGTGAGTGGAACTATAGTTTCGCTCATAGTCAGCTGCAATTTCTCCCGGCGAAACTAATAGTTTCTGTCGGGCGAAACTACAGTATCAGCAGCACAGTTTCGCCCTCAGCGAAATTGTCTTCGAAACTATAACTGCTATATATAGATTTCATTTTGTTCATTGTTATCGATCCTTGCAAAACCCTAATCGAATATTTCTGTTGCAAGTGAGTACTGTAAGCTGGTGTTTATTGAATATATTGAGCTTATTTCATTCAATTATGTATTGTTGCTTATTGAAACTTATTTGATTACATTTTGGTCTTCTTTTGTGCTTCAAATCTTTGTGTTTGTTGTTTGTCTTTGGTATTGAACGATTCAAACCATCTTCTGCATTGAAAACTGATCAAATGGACCAACAATATGGTATCAGAGCCTTAGTGCTCTTGATTGTTTGAGGTTTTTTTGGTCATTTTCGTTCAATACCAATTTTTCTTCATTTTTATATCAAAACAGAGTGTTTTTATCAGGAAATTGATTGAATCTTGCTTGTTTCTGCTTGGGGAAGTCTCGTGAATCATTCCATTTCAAATCCATTGAGATTTGGGTGATTTCAGATTGTTTTTTGGGATTAAAGTGCCTTCTGGTTCTTCCAGCGAAATTAACAGTTCTACCAGCGAAACTAATAATTTCTTCAGGGAAACTGTCCTTTTTCATTCCGGCTTTTTGGTGCGAAACTAGAGTTTTTGAACGAAAGTTCATTGGTGATCATGTGACATTTGTGCGAAATTACTGCTGAAAGTAATTTGAGCGAAAGTTCAAGCTTGTTTCCTGCGAAACTCCCAGCGAAACTAAGCTCTTGACAGCTTCTGGCTAGCCTAATTGCTGCCGAAATTGTCAAAAACAACACTTTCGCCCTCAGCGAAACTAAGCACTTTCGCCCGGAAAAACTACAAGTCAGCGAAATTATTCCAGCGAAATTACTTTTTCTTCTGCGAAATTATCATGTCTAAGATGACTTCTCTGACTCTTGCTGATTTAGAGAGTGTGGCTCCCAATAGACCTCCAAGACTCATTAACGGAGATAACTTTGAAGACTGAAAGAGATGTCTTAAGGCCATCTTCTTTTACACCAACCACAATCAATGGGATTCTATCATCATTGGCTTGCACAAGCCAACCGTTACTGTCGGTGGAACTGTATCTCCAAACACGGACTCCTCCACATTCACCGAAAAGGATCAAAAGCTGATTGATCGAGACCAGAAAGCTTTTGGAGCCCTGACATTATGTCTTGCACCTGATATTTACAATCGCTTTGCTGAGTACAAAGATGCAAAATCCTTATACGATGCCTTGTGTGAGTTTTATGACAGGAATGAGGATTTGAGGAAAGATAAGAAGGCTCAAGCTCAAAAGGAGTTCAATTCATTTGTAGGACATAAGAATGAAGACCTTACTGACATTACTAATCGATTTTTGTCTGTTTCAAGAACCTTAAAGAAATATGATGATCAGTTGGGAAATCATGAGCAAGTGAATAAGCTTCTAGACTCACTTCCACCTTAGTGGAGTTTACAAGTAAGAATGCTGAAACAAGAAAGAAACTTCGCTGATTATAAGCTGATGGATGTGATTAACAAGCTGAAGTCCTTTGACTTAGATCTAAAAAGGAGGGACTTCAATCAGTCCATCATGCCGACAACCGGTTATTCTCAGAATGCTGCATTACTATCTTCCGTTGCAAGCTCTCCAGTGCAAGCATCGCATCAAGGAGGAGTGCACTCATGTGATTATTCTAGAGGAATTGGGACACTTTAAACGAGAATGTCCATTACCAATTGCAAGCAATTGGGACACTTTAAACGAGAATGTCCATTGCCAATTGTCACCGATTGCAACAATTCTTGAATTCCTAAACTGGTTGCTAGTGGGGGAAAAGACGAGATGAGTCATAAGAAAGAGACCGCTTTAATCTCTAATTTTGATTGGAGCGTAGAAGTTGAAGAGACAAGAGAAGAGGTCAATCAAGCATTAGTGGCTGAGATTGAAGAAGAGGAAATGAAGCAAACTGTGAGGAAGGTTTTGATCTATTTAAGGAGTTTAATAATGGAGTTGAAGAGAAGGAGAGTGTGAAAGAAGGAATTCAGAAGGAAGGCGGGAAGCAAGAAACCCAAACCACAGAGCCAGGAAAGAATGATGATAATGCTACTACCACCGTCGAGGAAAACAAGTTGAGTACTCCGGTGTGTCAATGTGAGAAAGCCCTTGCAGCTGAGAAGGTGGTGATGGGACTTTCCTATGAGGTAATTCAAGATATGTGTTCATCTCCTTGCAAAATCAGACTTTTTAGGGTTTATAAGGCTAATCGTTTATTGATCGATAATGAAAAGGATTTGAAACGAATGAACGAGGAGCTTAAAACAAATGAGTCAAAATATTTTGTTAAATTAAATGAGGCCTTAAAAGAAAACGATCATTAAAAAGAATTGTTTTAGAAATAAATGTTGAGGTTAATAGTTTAACTGAAAGGGTTGCTCTTGCTGAGTTTGAAACAAGCAAGCTTCTGTCAAACTTGAAACATGTTGATTTATGTAAATTTCAACGAGGGGCTAGGATTAAAACAGGTTTGGGCTATAAGAATGCTAAGGTTTATCCTCCTCCTAGTACTTATTGTTATTTACCTATGCCCATTCCCCATCCTTCAAATGACTTAATCTAAAATAGATACTAACAGTATGTCTGCAAGTTTAGAAGGTGTGAATCCTATGCATGTTCGTGAGGACTATGATTATGGATCGACTAGAGGGCTTGGGTGCTCTAGCATTAATACACCTGAACCTCGGCATTCTGTTTAAGATCATAACCCTAGTTTAAATTCAGTTTTTGTTTCTAATGATGATGTAAAAGACTCTATTTCATTCTATTCTAGTGATGTTTCTGTTTGTTCTTTAAGTGCTATGGATCGTGATGTTGATTATAATTCTTTAAATGACCATACTGTAAAAGGTAATGAGGAAACAAAACCTAACTCATTTAAAAAAATTCTTTTCTCATCCCATTCCATCATTTATCCCGGCTAAAATTTCTGTGTTTAAAGATAGGATTATATCTTCATCTGAGGCAAGAACTAGTGGTACTAGTACCACATATATCTCAGATAACCCCTCATTTTCTTCAGTTCATAACCATTCTTTTTCAAATAAAGTCAGCTCTGTTAACATGTATGAGGTATACAGTGATGATGATTCAAGATTATCTGAATGTGATGAAGAAATATGCATAGATAAACCCCCAGATAAACCTCCTACTTCATTACATAATGAATCTAGATTAAAACCACACTGTTTTCAATGTGGTGAAGATGATCATGTTGTTAAGCACTGTCCTCAGCTACATCATAGGCATGTTAGTAGAAATTCATTTGGGAGTAGATTGAATAAATTAGTCAATAATTTCTTTCTAAGAAATCTCTTTCATCTAAATCTAAAGTTGTTCAAGCCTGGGTTCCCATTTCACCTGGTTAACTCTCCCTTGATATTATTGCAGAAGGCATCCACTAAGCCTGTAAATAGTGTTTGGCATGTTAATAATGGATGTTCCAGACATATGATGGGGCTTAAAGATTTATTGACTAACTACCGGAAAATCAATGATGGTTACGTTGCTTTCGCCGATGACAAGAAAGGAGGAAAAATGATAGGTCAAAGAGAAGTTTCCAATGGCTCTCTTACCTTGGAGAAAGTCAACATCGTGCCCGAGCTTGCATTCAATCTGTTGAGCGTCTCTTAGATTTGTGATAAAAGCATTCCTGTCTTATTGAAGTCCAATGAATGTCTCTTTTTGAAATCTGAGATAGATATTCCAGATAATATGGTACTCATGCGGGCTCCAAGAAAGCATGATACATACCTTCTTAACATGAATTCAAAAGATTCATCATCTACAGTCACTTGTCTTCTGTCTAAAGCTTCCACCTCTGAGTCTTTCTTATGGCATCGCAGATTGGGCCACATTAATTTCAAAATTATAAACAAATTAGTTAAAAACAATCTTGTTAGGGCATTACCTTTAAAAGATTTTTCTGTGGTTGAGAAATGTATGCCATGTGCGAAGGGAAAACAACATAAGAAACCACACAAACCTAAAATTGAAATTTGCATCTCAATTCCCCTTGAGTTGTTACATACTGATCTATTGGCCCAATAAATGTTAAATCAATTGCTATGAAATCTTTCTATCTTGTGATTACAGATGATTATTCCAGATATTCATGGGTAAGATTTCTTACTCATAAAGGAGAGACTGCTGAGGAGCTGTAGAAGTTAATTCTTTCGATTGAAATGATAAACAAAAGGAAGGTTATGGCTATCCGAAGTGACAACGGTACCGAATTCAAAAATCAGATATTTGACTCTTTCTGTGCAGCCAAAGGAATATTAAGACAGTTCAGTGTCGCAAGGACTCCTTAACAGAATGGTGTAGCTGAACGAAAGAATCACACCCTCATTGAAGCTGCACTTACAATGTTAATAGAATCCTCCTTACCCATCATTTTTTGGGCCGAGGCGGTGAATTGTGCTTCTTATGTTCTCAACAGGGTGCTGATAGTCAAGGATAAGATGAAAACTCCGTATGAACTATTTCACAGGAGAAAGCCATTGATTGACTTCTTTCGACCATTCGGTTGCTCGTGCACTCTATTGAATACTCAAGCACAGAAGACAAAATTTGGTGCTATATCTGATGAGTGTTATTTTGTAGGCTACTCTTCTTCTCAAAAGGATTATCATGTATATAACAAGAGAACACGTATTGTTCAAGAGTCCTTCTATGTTGATTGGCAGGAGTCAAATTCCTCTGATGTTCCTTCAGAACCAGCTTGGTTCTTTGACTCCGATACGGTGTTTAAATCATTTAATCTTCCAGTTTTTGATGATGATGCGTCTATCTCCAATGCTACATATAACATTATTCCTCCCGCTCCTTTACCAGTTGAATCTATTATCCCTCCCGTCATAACATCAAATGATGCTACATGAGTCGATGTTGCATCATCCTTATCCTCTTTTGATCTCCCGCCTCCACCTATGTCCACATCACCATCCTCATCACCTTTACATTCCACATCTCAACCAACAAGTCCTATTACTTTGCCCCATTCTACCTCACCATCCAGTTCACCCACTCACATCCCACCCATGACTGCTGATTTCAAGACCTTGAAAGATCATCCTCATGATAACATAATTGGTTTTATCACTGATGGAGTTCGGACGCGGAGTTAATCTGGATTGATTAATGTCTGCCTATTCTCTTGTTTTATATCTCAAATTGTTCCTAAAAACATTCATGCTGCTCTTTAGGATCCTTGCTGGGTTGAGTCAATGCAATTAGAATTGCAACAGTTTCGAAAACTCAAGGTGTGGACTCTGGTAGATCTTCCACCAAACAAGTGCCTCATTGGAGCGAAATGGGTGTTTAAGGACAAACCTGATGATCGGGGCATCGTAGTAAGAAATAAGTCCAGACTGGTGGTCCAAGGATTTGCCCAAGAAGAATGGATTGACTACATCGAAGTTTTCGCACCTGTCGCCCGTCTTGAAGCCATCAGAATATTTTTGGCACATGCTGCTCACAAACAATTTAAAGTCTATCAGATGGATGTCAAATGTGCATTTCTCTATGGCGACATTGATGAAGAGATATATGTGTGTCAACCACCAGGCTTTGAGGATCCAGACTTTCCTGAAAAAGTATACAAGCTCGATAAGTCACTTTACAGTCTTTATCAGGCACCTCGAATCTGGTATGAGACATTGACACAATATCTTTTAAGCAATGGTTTTTCACGAGGCACCATCAACATGACTTGGTTAAAAGGGAGGTAGATGGTGAGATGTTTATCGTGCAAGTCTATGTCGATGACATTATCTTTAGCTCCACTAATCCTTAATTATGTTGAGAGTTTGAGGAGGTTATGCGAAACAGATTTGAAATGAGCATGATAGGAGAAATGTGCTTTTTCCTCGGGCTGCAGGTCGAACAAAAGCCAGAGGGAATTCTTATTCATCAAGAAAAGTATATTAAGGAAATATTGAAGAAATTCATAATGGATGACGCTTCTTCTGAGATGACTCCCTTCACTGCTCAAACATGTCTCACTCCTGATGAAAACGGGAAACCAATCGATCCTCATCTCTACAGATCCATTATTGGTTCCCTCATGTATCTTACAGCAAGTCGTCCTGACATCACCTTCGCTGTAGGATATTGTGCTCGATACCAGTCAGCTCCTAAAGAATCCCATGAAAAGGCAGTCAAATGAATTTTTCATTATCTAAAGGTATCTTCTTGTTTAGGACTTTGGTATCCTTATGGTGGGAATTTTGATTTACATGCTTACTCTAACAGTGATTCCAATGGCTGCAGGTTAAACAGAAAGTCAGTTACCGGAGGTTGTCAATACTTGGGCAATTGTCTCGTCTCTTGGCAAAGCAAGAAATAGACCACTGTCTCGCTCTTCACAGGAGAAGCAGAATACATTGCTGCCTCTAGTTGCTGTTCCCAAGTGCTATGGATTCAACACGAAATGATGGATTATGGGATCAACTTTCATCATACCCCGCTGTTCTGTGACAACGAAGCAGCCATCGAGATTGCCAAGAATCCGATTCATCATTCCCGGACCAAGCAAAGTGAGACACGGATTCATGAATTGATTTCTATTGATACAGGATATCAAAAAACAGATTTTTTCATAAAAACCTTTGATAAACCTCGTTTTTATGAATTGATTTCCATGCTAGGATTAATATCATTTTAAACCCTTCTTTATTAAATAAATAAATAAATAATATATATATATATACATATATATATACATATATATATACATATATATGTATACATACATATATATATACACACACACACACATATATATATATCTATATATATATATACATATATATATATAATAAACTACTAATAAAGGATGTGGTTCAAATGAGAACCCATCCTTTTTGTGAGAACCCTTTAACCTCATACCAACCATTGATCAAAAATTAGTGGCTTAGATCTTCTTATTCTTTTTTTAATACAAAAGGGTAAAATAGTCGTTTTATCTTTATTTGAAATCAACTTTTAACAAGAACATGACACATGTCCCCCCTATTCCTCCTAATTCTTTTTTATTTCTATTTAAAAATTTTACCCCCTTTGTTTTCATAACCTTTATAACTTTTTTATACATTGTTACTTTTTTTAAAAAATTACATCATTAAACTCGTCTCGTTATTCTCTTTAATTCTAATATAGTCTCGAAATTTTTTAAAATTTTTTTCGAACGTTGCATATTACATCAAATTACATCATATTGTAAGTTTTTACTATGAATTACATCAAAGAAACATGATGTATTAACAACAAAAAACCTTGAGTTAAACAATGTAACTACGCCACCGTAACGAAATACATTCGGTGAATTACATTATATTTTAACTTTTTACAATGTTTTACATCAAAAAACATATATAAAAACCAACAAACATATATAAAATCCAACAAATGTATAAACAAGTGTAACACTAGTATAAGAAGGTGTAACGCTATTAAACACATAATATTACACCAAAAGAATCATTAACCAATGTAAATCAAACGTTTTTAAATGTAATCTAGACGACATTACACCATGTCCTAATGATTTAGCACTACATCTGGAACAAAACAACCCAAATATTAACCAATGTAGATCAAAAAACTATTACTCGTACATACCTACATCAAGTTACACTGTTATACTGCTGTAACTTATAGCAAAACTATCACGAAACCAGACTGTAAACTAATGTAAACTATTGTAAACCAATGTAAAATAATGTAAACCAATCTACAAACTAATATATAAAATATATTACAAATAGATATTGTTACAATGTGAACCACCAACAATGAATTACGTCATGTTCATATGAATGTAATTTTTAAGTTCATCCTATAAAGTTCATCCTAACCAAATCATGAACCACCAACAATGAACTACGTCATGTTCATATGAATGTAATTTTTAATAACTATAACAAATTACATCATATTCTAATTTGTTACTGCGAACTACATCAAACAAACATCATGCAATAACAACAAAAACCCTAAATTAAACATAAAACCATACCTAATACAATGAATTACATCGAATAACAGTGAGTTACATCATATTGTAACAATTCATTTGAATGCAAAATAATAATACTTACAACTAATCAATTTGGGGAAGAAAGGCTTGGACCTCATATCTATATTCACAATAAAATTCAATCCATTAGGAAAATATTACAAATCAAATAAACCTAACAACCAAATGACATTACACTAATATAAACCAATCTGTAAACTACTGTAAAACAATGTAAACCGATATAAACCAAAGACATTAAACCATGTAACTACACCGCTGTGATTTAAACAACCTAACAACCAAACAACATTAACCCATGTAACTATATCATCGTGATTTCAACAACCAAACATCATTAAAACACTTCGGGGCTGTGAATAACCACAACTTCATCCATGAAAATGGTGGTTTGGTGTTGAAATCAGATGTATCGTAGTACCAATTTGAGTCTTCAGTTGTTATAAAAAATACCACTGTAATTACACTATTATAACTTAATTAAAGCAAAAAACAAAAAAACTACACCGTTGTAGTTACAACACTGCATCAAAATTACACCATTATATGTCAACAACACAATTGCAGGGTTACAATAATGTAACATATTGCATAAATAAAAAATATCTAAATTTCAAGATTATAACGATTAAACATAGTGTATTAACAACAAGAAACCATGAATTAAAAGTTCCATGTAACGGAAGCATTTAGTTGCAATAAATTAAATCATGTTTATTTGAATAAACACATATAAAAACCAACAAAAATAAAACCTGTATCAATAACAATGACATGTTAAAAATTTAAAATAAAGCAGATATGTATGAAATGAATTCTCTGATTTTATCAAAAATTTGATAAAAAAAGATATTTTTGTTTACTGGATCATGAACAAATAAGATGTAAATGTCTTCTTCTTCTTTGTAAATAGTGATTGTACTGCTGGTTGCTTTGTTTGTACCTTTGAACAACATAATGCCACTCAAGAACAAACCTTTTTGGTAGTTCTGTACTACCCTTCTGTTCTTAAGGGATCCACTAGTTACGATCAATAACCGATTCAAGTCCTTGACTACCCGATTACGTCGTAAGAATTTCGACCGGATTGCAACTGATTCCAGTGATAACGTTGCCTGCAAGGTCTTCTTCCGCCACATAATCGCCATCTGATATCTTCTTTGTCCAAACATAAAAATTGACCACGATTGTCCAAAATGCATCTTGGATATGGACTGGGTGGACCAACAACCAAAGAAATCGGTTACAAGCTTTGGTTTTTTAGGATGCAAGATTTGCAAAACTAGGGGTTCCGGTGGACGATGGTGGAAAATGAGGGAGGGTTGTTTACGGTGGGGTTTCTTGGTGGCGAAATGGAAAAAGACTTAGATCCATCTTATAGATATTCAAACTTAGAAACATGATTTTGATACATTGGATTGGAGATCATATGGATATTTTAGTTCAAAAAAGAGAGATGAAGAGAGAGAGAGAGATATGGTGTAGTTTAAAGAAGAAAGAGATATGAGATGATGTTATTGATGTGATAGGTGTCTGACTACACTCAAAAGAAGTACACAATCAAAATTACTAATTTACCCATTATGTAATGAGAACCATTCAAAAGGAATATTCTACTTTAGATTCTAAATCAATGGTCGATTATTAAGTTAAAGGGTTCTTGTAAAAAGAGAGGGTTTTCATATGAACCCATCTCTACTAATAAATGATTGTCTCTAGAAATTTCTTCCCCTGTTCGTTGCAGAAATTTCAGGGGAGTATAACTATTTGTAGTTTTATAATTGCTTCTTTTGTTTCCTTGTGCAGAACCTCTGCTCAGTTGAGATGTCTGAACAATATGAAGGAGGTCAACAGTATCGGGTCGGGATTTGTTTGATAGGCCCAGCCCGAAAGCAAAGTAGATAGTACTCCCGTAGCTTAACTAAGAATACAAGATGCTTGATATACTCGTATAATCCCCTTGACACCGTTGGCCTACACAAAGTTTCTCATCTTTGTTCAAAAAGGATTGAGAATGAGGCTCCTCCATATTGAGTTTTTCCTTGGCTTATTCTCCCTTGTTCCTAAACTTTCAAATTTATCCCTTTCATATCTGTATCATAGAAGCCTCTTTGTGTACTGTGGTGGCTTGTTGGTGCTTATCTCCTCTACTGTATGATGGTACTGACCTGGAGTGATGATCTCCTCTGCTGTACGGAAATACTGACCTGGAGCTCTCATCAGACAACATGATGATCTCCTCTTCTGTACGATAGTACTGACCTGGAGCTCTCATCGACACAATTTGAATAGCTCCTCTTGTGTACGGTAGTACTGACCTGGAATGTTCATCAATACAATTTGATTATCTCCTTTGCTGTACGTGAGTACTGACCTGGAGCTCTCATCAATTGTTGTCAAATTGTATCATACTAAAAAAGAGATTTTTACCACATGTGAAAAGATGTAATCAATTTGTAGGTGCCCTTCATCCGAAATATCATGAGGACAGGATAGGTCTCTGTGCCAAATGTCTGTGAGGATTGAGTTTTTCTATGTCATCTATTAAAATAACCGACAACATGATAACAACAGCTACGGTTTACTTATCAAAAGGAAGAAGGCTTGGGTTTAAGAAACGACAAAAATATCTGCAATCTCACCGAACTATGACTCTCCAGACGATTCATCCAGTTTCTCATTCGTTTTCTAGATAGTCTTTATTCTCGGTTAAAATAAAACATTGTCTGGCGCGATAGTGTGGGGTCCTTTCTTTGCTTTTATTTTATTTTATTATTTTATTTTATTTTATTTTATTTCACTTCTATTTTATTTTAATTTATTTGGTTAAAATCAAACTTTTTCTGAAAAATTAGGGTTTCTGCGAAAATATACTTTCGCAGACAGTTTTGCAAAGCGAAATTGCAGTTTCGTTTAGCGAAACAGCAGATTCGCCAACCATTTTGCACTGTGATCTTTTGATCTTTATGTGCCAGCAAAACTATAGTTTCGCCTTGCCGAAACTATGCTTTTATTCCCTTGCGAAACTCCGAGGTATTTAGATACCTTTTCGAACCTAATTCAACCACTTTTGCAAAAACTCTCTTCGACGAAACTGCTGTATCTTAGGGTTTAAGTACAGCTTTCATCTCAAATCATTACATCTTCATTGTTTTGTTTCAATTCTGCTCTGATTTGGCTTCTAAAGTGAGTTTCAAGCTCAGGAATATAGTTTTCAGAGGCTCATTTTAACTGCTTTTGTCTTGGTTTGGATTGTGTCTGTTGGGTAGTCTCGCAGTTCGTCCTGCGAAACTACCTATCTTCTAGCAAAACTGAACGAAAGTTCCTTTAATTTAGCGAAACTGTGTAGTTATGCTATCCGAGCGAACTTAACAGTTTCGCCAACAAAATTCATTTTCGCCTGCCGAAACTGTTGTTTCGCCCAGTCGAATCTATCTTTATGTATTGCCGAAACTATCTGTTTTAATGTCAAAATTGTGTTCGTTCAATGTCAGATTTAAAATAAATTCAGGGAAACTATAATTTCGTCCCAGCGAAACTATAGTTTCGTCTCTGCGAAACTATATCTTGTATTTAAAAATATATTTATATATATATATATATATATATTTATATATATTATATATATATATATATGTATATATCTGTATTTTCTATATTTTATAATCATTTCTTTATTTCATTATTTCTGTAAATCCTTTTAAATTTTAATTTTGTTTAATTTTTCTAACTTGGTTTGTATGTCTCTCAGCTCTTAATGGCAAATCTCAAGTTCGACGTACGGAACAACATCACAGCCATTCTAGACTATACTCACCCTAAAGCATCCGGATTCAGAGACTGCATCAGATGGCTGCAGAGATCTCCGATAGCATACGCCATCTCACATTCTACTACTATCTATGATCTACACATATGAGACTTCTGGCGAACCGCAGAGTACAATACACGGGGAGACTCTAAGAGTATTATTGCTAAAGCTTTGGACACCAGGTGACTATTACAGAAGAGATTATTTCGAGGGTGCTGAGATTGAAAGAAGATACAGGAGGTGATATTGATCTAACTGATCAGGAGGTGTATGATGCTTTCTTGTCTATGGGATACGAGTGCCCTCCTTTCGGGACCAGAAAGGAAATCAAAAAATCCTTTCTGTCCAAGGAGTGGAGATATATAGCCCATCTTTTCATCATGTGCTTAGATCATCGAAAAGGTGGATCAGATGGGCTGAATTTAGACTGGGGAAAGGCAATGGTTATATGCTGCAGAGGGGAGAAGGCTAACATAGCCAATCTGATATTTAGCTGTATGGCTAAAAATATTATGGCTTTGAAGAAGGATAAATGGCTGCTTTATTCCAGATTCATTCAAATGATCATAAACGACCAAGTCCCCAACATCCCAAGACACGGAGAAGTCAAGAATTTGGTGTCAATGAATACTTAGATCTTTGCTGACTGTTGTGCTATCAGACACGACTTCAGTGGAAGGATTACTCATTTATAGGAGAATATGTACACTCCTGATCGTTGGGCATATATCAGAAGAGTGATAGGATCTGAGACTAGACAAATAGAGGAAACAAGACAAAGTCAGTCTGAGGCAGTGAAGAAGAGGAAGAGATATGCCAAAGAGAAAGACTATGTATTTGAAGTTGAGGTGAATGAGATGGCGTCTGAAGCCAGGATAGAGTAGGAGAAAAGATCAAAGAAGAAGGCTGATACAGGGGAATATAAGAGGAGGACGAAACAGAAACATCAAACATTTTCTGAGCCTCCGCGAACTGAGAAACAAGCTAGTCTTGATGAGGATATGATCAGAAACCTCAACACTTCTCTCTCTAACGAACTAAGCATGATGAGGACTAAGTTGATGAATCAGGAGATGAGAGAGAAACAAAAGGATGAAGTGTTAGAAGGTATGACGAGGATGTTAGTAGACCAAAACAAACTGATAAAGAGATTATTGGAGGTGGTGAATGACCTGAAAGCTTTTGCTGGTCTGCCCAATCAGCTAACTCAATGTGAGTTAGATGATCTGACCGATACATCCAAGTACCCATTTCTGAATATGGGTACTTCATCCAGGGCAGGAGAGGGCACATCTAGTGCAGCTGCAGAAGAAGCATGTGGTTTTAAGAAGAGGACTGAGGAACCTCATGTTAAGACTGCTGAGCATGTTGAAGAGGTGATGGAAGCTGGATTTGTTGAGTTAGAGATCAATCGTGGCGATTTTACCGGGGAAGAGAAAATGGGAAAACAAGTTGAAACTTCCAAGCAACCTTGTGAGAAAGGACTGGAGGATGAGGAGATAGAGGATGAGCAGTTGGTTGACTATAACTCAGAGCCTGAGTTCTATGAGGTGGATGAAAGGCCTCTAACATATGTGGTTAAGAAGGGAGAAGATGAGAATGATATTATCGAAATGGAGAAAAATGATTGGATCGTGAAGGAAAAGGAACCAGAAGAACTGTCTCCTCTGTTCCAAAATATGGAAGGATTGAAGAAGAAAGAGGCGGATAAGAGGATAGTGTTAGAAGTATAACCCCGACCTCAGGATGTTCATGATAAAGAGGAGAGAGGGTGGGATTACTTATTTGCACAAGAGGAAGGCATTCAAGACCTTTCCGTAGTGGGACTTGAGAAGGTTGGCCTCGCTGCCTCTACTTGAAGCTCATTTGAGTGAACGAGCCATGCTTCTGGAGAAGGAAATTAAGAACAGATTGAATGATAACTTTGAGGCTTTTGGGTATATGAAAGCACAGAGAAAGAGTTCAAAGAAAGATAAAGACTGGGTTACAGGAAATGGGAAGATTGTGTTGAGTGTGAAGCCTCCAAAGTCCGTTCATAGAGTAAGATTGGCAGATCCCTCCCCCTCTCGTCTACAAGGGTTTAAGAAGTGGTTTTATGACAATCAGACGGGGGAGGCTGTGATTAGAGTGAAGGGTGGTATTGAATATCGAATCTTCGACCCGATGGAGCTTTTCGGATTTTCTGATGAAGACCTGCTCGTTCTATGTGAGAACCATATAAAAGCAGGAGCAGGAGAGGAGACAAGAAAGGAAGCTAGCCTGTTCATGATTGTGGTGAACAAGGTTAGAGGAGTGAGAAATGAGGTGAAAGAGCTGGCAAAGAAGGTAAGAGCTGAAGATGACTTAAATATGGATATCCGGGATTTGGCGAAACAGTTTGCACAAGCTAGTGCTCGTCTCGAAGGAGCTCATGAAGCAGGAGGCAACCAAGGAAGATCAAGTGCTGAAGCTCGTCAAGGTAAAGCTGCAGGAGCTGAAGAAGGAACATCAGGAGCAGGAGCAGGGGATGCTGGAGCTGATTAGAGATATCAAAAGGAGCAAAGTCGGTGAGGTCCAGCCTAGGGGGAGTATTGAAGATCAAGAATAGGTTGGACTCACCTTAGATTAGTATTTGTTTATCTTTCTACATAGTAGGATTTATGTTAGATTTCTTTTGTAAGTTGTTTAGTTTATTTTGTACATTTAGCAATTCAGCGAAACTGTGAGCGAAACTATAGTTTCGCTCACAGTCAGCTGCAAGTTCTCCCGGCGAAACTCATAGTTTCTGCCGGGCGAAACTACAGTTTCAGCAGCACAGTTTCGCCCTAAGCGAAACTGTCTGCGAAACTATAACTGCTATATATAGATTTCATTTTGTTCATTGTTATCGATCCTTGCAAAACCCTAATCGAATATTTCTATTGCAAGTGAGTACTGTAAGCTGGTGTTTATTGAATATATTAAGCTTATTTCATTCCGTTATGTATTGTTGCTTATTGAAACTTATTTGATTACATTTTGGTGTTCTTTTGTGCTTCAAATCTTTGTGTTTGTTGTTTGTCTTTGGTATTGAATGATTCAAACCATCTTCTGCACTGAAAACTGATCAAATGGACCAACAAAATACCTTCGGAAGTACAAGATTCCTTTGGAAGAACAAAGGAGCTATGGAAGACAAAAGTAGCTGCCGAAGACAACACACTTGGACTTGCACTATACAAGTGTTACAAGTCAACAAGACAATTTCGAATCCCAAGAGATCCAGTGTTTCCTCAATAGATTCATAATTGTCTATAAATATGAGTCTTAGGTTTCATATAAAAAGTAACATGAGAGCAATTTGATGTCAAATACAAAACATCACATCAATTCTCACAATCAATTCATCACACACCCTAGCAGCCTTCACATCAATATATCACCAACATCAACACGTTCGAAGTAGTTATTGTTTATCGCATTCATTATTTATTCATCTGTAATCATTAATCAGTTTTAATAAAATACTTTTTAATCAAATCTTGCTTGTTTAATTATTGCGTTGATATCATTGTGTTCGTCATAGTCAACATTTATTCTGTTTGATATTTATTTATAAAACAAAACAATTAAACAACAGTTAATAATCATTCCGTAATCATCAACTTGATTCCATTCTAACATTGATAATTCCTGATTGCGGTCCTTGGATTCACAAACCTTTTCCTATATATATATACATACATAGATATATATATACACAAATATGTATATATACACACACATACATACATATATATATATATGTGTGTGTGTGTGTGTGTGTTTATATACATACAAATCTATTCCATCAACACAAGTTATTCCAGCAACAACTCTTACTGTACCGTCAACTCCAACTGTCCTTACACCGATCAAATAGACGGGAAAACGATCTTCAAGTCACGGTTTCCCCTGTTTTTAGTCTATCCAGGTGCAATTACAATTATATTAAAAACAACCATCTTTCTTCTATGTCTTAGATCTCGTGGTTGATAGACCGTACTTCCTTTTTGCCTTGAAAGCCCAGTTTCATCTTTCCCCTGCCGTGGAAAAGGAAGTATAAAGAGGGGGGCAGCCCTTGGCCCGATCATCCAATTCGCTCCAACAGACAGGCATGGTTCTGTAGATATATATATATATATATATATATATATATATATATATATATATATATATATATATGTATATATATATATACACATACATACACACACATATACACATGTACATGCAAATATATATATACATACATATATATATATATATACATACATATGTGTATGTATATATCTATATATGTATATATACATGTATATATATGTGTGTGTATATATGTATATATATGTGTACATACAAATATATATATACACATATATATACATATATATACATATATATACATATATATACATATATATACATATATATACACAATACACATATATATGTATATATACATAGATATACATACATATATATATATATATGCATATATATATACATATATAATAAATATACATATACATATATATATATATACATATATATATATATATATATATATATATATATATATATATATTTGTATGTATATATTTGTATGTATACAAATATATATATATATATATTTATATATATACACACATTCGAATATATAAATATATATATACATATATATATATGTGTGTGTGTGTGTATATATGTATATATATATTTATATTTATATATATATTTGTATGTATATATTTGTATATATATATATATTTATATATATATATATATTTTTTGAACGGTATATATATATATATATATATATATATATATATATATACTATATATATATTAATTTGAGGAGGACTAAAAGAGATGTACAAGTTCTCTTGCATATGGTACAAGCAGGAGAGTAGAAAAGGGAAGTACAGTAGCGCAAAGAAGAACCAAAGAAGTACAGTACAAGCCATGTCCGGTGTTGTAGACCGAAGCAGACAAAAGAAGAACCGAAGAACAAAGAAGAACCGCCAAGACCCCAAGACCAGCTGTTCGGTGTCGCAGAACCGCCAAGACCAAAGAAGAATGTCAGCGACCTTCTTCTCTTCTCCAGATGTGAACATGGCTGAAAAATTTTCACTTCTCGATCGATTTTCAAATGAGCGGGCATTGGTGCTACTCAAATGGCCGGGCATTTTCAAATTGGCACACATCTGGATTTATAGTTCTTCACACCTAGTGCTACTCACGAGGTTTATAGTTTTTCACTTCAAAACGTGAAGAACTGATCGATTTATACACTTTGAAGGTTGAGGATTTCAAATTGGGTGAGTGCTGCTCTTCTCTTCCTATTTCATTTACCAATTTGGTTTTCATGTATGTGATTAGTAAAATGTTAGGGTTTTTGTTTATGTTGCAAATTTGGGTTTTTGTTTATCGAGAGACAGCTTTTTGTATGTTAGGGTTTTTGTTTATGTTGCAAATTTGGGGTGTTGTCCATGAATGAAGTTTAATGTAGGTGAAGAAGACGAACAATAGGGCTGGTTGTTGTTTGTTAGATTTCTATAAATGTGAAATTGAACTGCATTTTCTTCTGTTAGGTTCTACGAAATTAATATCTTTCATTTCTTTTCTGTTTATTGGTTTCCAGATACCAAAGTGGAACAATTTGGGTCAAGTGGACAGAAGTTTATTTGGGTTAGAAAGGTATGTATATAATGAAACTCATTTAATTAGGTGGAACAATTTGGGTTAGAAAGGTATGTATATAATGAAACTCATTTCACAGAAGTTTATTTTCTCCTACAAAGTAAATAAAGCTTGGTCCCATACTTCTTTCTGCAATGGCCCCTCATTAACAGGTGTTTCTTTCACCACATAGGTGACATCTTTGTTACATCGATAGGATCAGAACCTTATATCATACGGCTTAATATGAGCTCTCTGATGTGTTTCTAATGAACTTCGGTTATTTTTCGTTTAATTGCTCAAGACACTAGCTTAATCATAAACAAAATTGACTTTGTATGATAATGAATACAACAATATTTTATGCAGAAAATTGAATATCAGTTCTCTATTAGAAAAACACTAGGTTTAATCTCAAAGATCAATGTGATGTAAAAAGGGAGTGTTTTTTTGTGCATCTCAGATTTTTTTCCTCAATCATGTTTGTGTAATTAGGGCAAGGAATTTGGTTCTATTTACCTTGCTTGAATGTGAGATTATTTCTTGCTCAATTATATGTTATAACCTTTTGTTTGCCTTGAGTAATTATTAGTCATATAATTTTGGTCACTATGATGAAACAAGAATTTTAGTCACTATGATGATATTATGATGAAATCTGTTTTGGTATGTGAAAAGATGACTGACCGTGTAACTTGTATGATATGATAGTCAGACCCGTTAAAACTTTAATGAATTTTTCCAGGTTCATAAAATTTAAATCTGGTTGCAGCATGTTAGTGAGTACTTCACTGAACAAACTCCATTTTTTGTAAGAGCTTTGTGAATCATCAATTCCTGGAAGTTGTGTCACCAAAGGTGTTGAATACACAGTGTAATCAAAAGTCTGAGTAGGATACTTAATTATGTTTTCAAGGATACCGACAACCTTTAGATCCATCAGATCACTAACATCAAAAGTGTAAGCGTTTTTGGTTCATGCAGGTAAATTATAAAGGAAATATGAATGGACTATTTGCTGTATAGTACTAATCAAAAGATGCTGCATAAGTTCTTTTCAAACGTAAGTTGAACAAAATTTATAGAAATAAAAATATAATGGTTATGCCTATATTGGATTATTCAGAAGTTTGAAACGTAGACCCTAATGGGTGTATGCAGAATCAGTTAGTATTATATGTTGGTTTTTATCTTCCTTAAAATCAATGTATTAATAATTCTTCTATTTTATGATTAATAGGTTTTTGGTTTGGATGATTAATGAAGTAATGCAAAGGGAAGATTAGTATGTGATATTGTGGGTGGATTTGTAGATATTCAATATTCGTGTGAACTATTGGGTGTAAGGTTTGCTCTTTCCAGTTTAGTTATTTTTGGTTTGTGGTGGTGATTGCAACATGTAAAACAGAGCACCCTTACATTAGAGTTTCAGAGAATATATTGCTACTCTTTAGTTTTGACTTTGTATAACATTTTGTTTTGTTGTTCGTTTAGGTTATGTTTCGGTTACATAATAGATGATCCTATTATACTCCATTCAATTAATACTACAATAAGTACTTTTTCATGTAACATTATAGTGACTGTTAACTTTTTGTGTATTTTGAACCATATTGATACATGAATTAATTGGAATTGCTATTTTGACGCATGTGCATTTTTTGTTGGGGAATAGTTTTTAGAGAAGTTTAAAACTTGATGTGATATATGATGCAAAAACTTTATCTTTCTTACAAATAATTTGATATGTATGATAATATATGATTCTATTTATGCTTAAAAATAGTTATTGACAATATATTTGATGTTTTCTTATATCTGCATCATCAGTTTTAGTTTAAATTTACTTAAGCACTCTTTATATTGATGATATTTTTTGTTTTGTTTTGCCAAATCCATTTTTCTGTTTGTGTACAACTAAAGGGTATGTTTAGGTGAGATCTTATAGCTACAGAAAGCCTTATCTAGGTATGCATATCCCCTTCCTATATTGTATCCAAAAGTTAAATTATTATTAAAATGATATTTATATTTGTAATCATATTTTAACAGGAAATTATTTTGGTCAATCAACCGACCAGACCACCCTTGTAATATCTACCATGAATATCAAGAAGTTATTATATGGGAGATGCATTAGTTACCAAACTAATTATATTCTAGGTTTCAGATGGTTGGGTTCATGTTGATTACTTTTAACATGTGCTTCCAACTAAAAAGAACATACACAAGCCCTCTTTTATAGCACATGGGCATAATTAGTCACATTAGGTTGTTTATAGTGCTTGATCAGACACCTTATGCTTTAATAGTAAGTGTGCAGAAGATTAAATATGGATCATGTGCTGTAGAGATTGATGAGTTATGTTTTTTGTACTACTATGGCAGAAACTTTTGACAACCTCACCAATTTGTAAGTTTTCATCTTATCATTCTCTACCTTTTAGATCATTTTGTTTAGTGTCTGAAAAAAGACTACTCTATACAGGTCAACAATGCAGTGGTGGGGAAATATCATGGCCTAACATAGTCTTATTTGTCTGTTGTTAAGGGTACAATTAGTATTTTCTTAACCATGTCATTGAATGGATTTCGGCCTCTGATCTTGGAGATGAACTTGCTCAATTGGTATGTAGCCCCTAGAATTTAATCTATTATGATTCAAGTAATAACTTCCCAACTAATTATTCTTTTACAGACACCAAAACTCATATAAAGTCATGGGGTCCCAGTGGATTTAGAGATCGCGATGTAAAGGGTGTGATACTAGCTGCCAAGTATGGACCAGCAAATAAGGTTCCATATCTTTCATCAACTATTACATAATAAAGTTTGTTACATTTTGGTGCAATAAACCTTTTTTTTGGGTCTAACACAAAGTAGACGATGCTTATACATAAGCACTAAATTCTATTCCATTCCATTGTGCTATCATTTTACATTAGTTTTTTTCCTTGATCATTAGCACGTCAACGTGGGTGAATTTGAAAATGGTTCGGGTCGACATGCAATATATAACTCCAAGGGCATTTATTACTTTATTTAAGCTGTATATAAAATAACCTTTTAAATCTAACCACGAAAAAAATTCATGAATGAAGACTTGAATGGGTTTGTATATACATGATTTTGGTAGAACTCTAAAGTATTATGTATGTCTATGATGTTTTGTGTGTTAAAACCTTATTTGTAAAATTCTATCAGGAACAATCAGTTTTTTCATATACATCGTAGCAACAGGATTGATTAAAAATATTCTTTTGGTTGCCGAATGTGCACACACATTAAAGTTTATGTTATTTTGATCTTTGTTTGCTTTTATAGATCACATATGTTTTTTCTCTTTTCTTTTAATATTCTGACTTGCTAATGTTTATGTTTTTTTTTCATTTCCAAATAGATCAAGGGTTCTCTCATACTGTTTCTTTATTAAGTGTGTTTTTCTCCATGCAAGTGATTTGCATTGTAGGATGTCACAATGCTACTCATATGGTGGACATATAAAACAACAATGATGGAATTTGTTAATTTCTACCGTCTTATTTTTGCAAGCTTCTTTTTGTAATAAAATATTTGATATATGTGTTTATGTTAAATTGTATGTACTACTCTTTTGTATGTGATTATGTTTATATATGCCATGTTATCTTGTAATACCCATGTTTCCCAATTCAATGCGCGAGAAACATTACTAGCTATTGATCAACATATTAGAAAAAATATGTTTGTAGCAATCCCTTTATACAAAGATGACATGCTTCCATTCAAATTGAAAAGAAAAAAATCAGCAGAACTATTATATAATATATCATGACATAATTGATATGTTAACATGAAAAGGAGTATTGCGATGTAAAATGTCGTCACCGCCGCATCGCGCGGGTTTCCTACTAGTATATATAGATATGTATATATATATATACTAGTAAGGAACCCGCGCGATGCGGCGGCGCCGACATCGACATATTTCATAAGGGACCAACAATCTGTTTCTGCATCAAATGCCCACACTGCAAAAACCAAAGCTTATAAGACTTTTTCTACCTTTAGAAAAAAGATCTCCGAATTTCGAAACCACTTAAAACTAAAATTTGATGAATTTTTAGGATTAAACAACCTCATACTCGATCACCAGGTATAGTGGTACGCCCTCCAACTAAAAGCATTTTTTCCCCAAGGCACCTAATATAGACAAATATAAAAAGATTTAGCCCTTACATATTATTAGTAGCTATGAATGTTTAATTCATCAGGAAATAGAAGTAGTAGTAATATACCAAACAATGCCCCTTGCATGCCGGAATCTTTAATTGAAGACTTGATGGTGAAAGGTATAGTCTTGATGAAGTTGTGTTGCATGAAAAATTCTCAAAATTAAGAACCTAAGGTAAGCACGCACTTAATAAATTTAAGAATCTTGTAATTTACAAACAAAATTGACAAAAAGAAAGAAAAAGATTAATTTTTTGTACATGCACATCTTCTAATAGCCCACTTCCAGATTCACCACCAACAACAATCATTTTCTTTCCAATTGCAGCTGCAGCATGCTATTCAAGAACATAGGGTAAACATTATTATTAGGATTGCGTATTAAACTTAGAGTGACCAGTTTTGACCCGTTTAGATACGAATGGGTCAATTCAATGACGTTTCATCTCTAACAGGTGGAATAAAACAAATACTGCCTGAAAGGAAAAGGTTAAAGCCTTATAATTAATCCATAGAACACAGTAAATCATTTTATTTAGAAGGTATATTGCTCTCAAAGTAATTACATTCCTGTAATCATATTTGTCATGGTGATCATTAAAAATAACACTTCCGGATAAAAACATTTTACCTAAACCTCTCAAACCCGACACCTTCTAACATGTACCAAATTTACCCGTTTTGACCCGTTACCCAGCCCCCCTGACCTGCCAATTTTACCACCTGCAGTTGTATCATTATCACCCTGTTATGTTTACACCCAAAATTAGATATAAAACAAAAGAAATTCTCAGTTTATAATACTTTAATACCTCAATTTCTATATGTAATTCTCACAAAAGAAGTGCAAGATTAGGTTCTTACATTTGAATTATTTATGCGTTTGGGATGACGGATAGGACTTCGCGTGCCCTGACTAAATGGGATATTGAGTAAACAAAAGTAACATCACACCATTCAGAACTATTTTAAAACATATATCAAATGGACAAATTTCTATTTAAACTTTAAACTCTTACATAATTGAAAGTATGTATATTTGTATACCTCAAAATCATCCAATAATTTCATTTGAATCGACATAGACTTTCAAATGAATTTGTTGATCAAAAAATAGATAAAAAGAAAAACCAAAAAGAAGAAAAAACATGTTATTTTTTAAAGGTGTTATCATGAACTATTAATAAAAAATAGATAAAAATTAAGAACAAACCTGAATAAGATTAAGCATTTTGCGTGTCTGAGATGCACTTCGGTCATTAGACTTGCAACCAACCACGTAAAGTATCAATGTGACCTGCCATTTAATGGTTTTCATGACGAATTAACAGTCAAAAACAAAGTCTTACTGCAGGGCTAAAGATATTTAAGCATACTTTACCATTATATATCATGCAATACATTGAATATGTCAATCACTGTATACTAATAAGTAATAACTATACACCATAGAAAATGGAACTTACTATAACATTAAAAATAAAGTTGTAGATAAAAGCTCAAGCCCGCGGTCAGATATTGCCTGCAAAATTCATATGTTTTATATAATAATGGATGTATAATAACATCACTTTGCAACCGCTATGAGAAACATGAATACTATGTCATAAATCCAATTTTATCTTACTTTTGGACTGTATGCCAACATTTCAAAGGAAAAAAATAAAAGGGCCAACATAAAGTCATTCAAAAATATGACACGCAACAAGATTTTTTTGCTTAATTCCATACAAACATTGTATTATAAAATTCCAAGAGCACATACCGCGAGAGATCAGTGCTTCTTAATTCAAAAATAAGGCCTTGAACTGGTCGATTGCTTCTTGGGAAGCAAGACCCATCTGGATTAGGAGGGGTTTAGTGAAAAGGCTGAAAAATATGCTGCACCAAGGAGGTATGTGTTTTTTTGTGCTTTGTCTTTGTTTTTCTTCAATTTGGGATGGCCCTTGAAGTTACGTTCAGGTGTTTTTGGTAGCACAAGTGGTTTCACTTGTCTGCTTTTCGAAGCAGAATTTGGAGCCATTGTTTATGGGCAATGATTAAGCAGAAAATATAGTTAACCATAACCTTAACAAAAATACATTCTAATCTTAACGATAAACTTAACCAAAGTCCAAAGATCAGCAGAAAAGATGGTTCTTACCTCAGCATGAAGTTTCTCCATAGGCATCCACTCACTGGGGCCATAAAGATCTGATAACACAGTAGCCACAGATGATACTACATCTTTCTCTTCTAATTGTAACAGCTGAAGATTGTCAGACTCCCGGTCAACTCTTGACCTTCCCTCAGACTTCTTTTCTACAAAGACAATATATAAAATCATCTCAGTTAAAATATTAATTGAAATATTATAACATTGTAAAATATAGTTTTGGTAATCACATACAGCACCTTAGATATCTATAAGATTCAAACTACAGGGATATAAATAGTGCAACCTGACCATGACATTTGTTTGACCCCCACCAAAAACATACCCATTTTGACTACTAACCCAACCCATCCATTTTGCAATTTCATGTCAGTAGAAAAGAGATTAATTAGAAATCAAAAAAGAACTGAATAACCAAAACAATAAAATACAATCTTAATACAATCCCACCACTACCGCGACCCCCCCCTCTATATCCCACAATCACTCACCAATGTATCATTCAAAACCCATACAAAAAGTAGACATCTTGCTTCAGCAAAATAAAAATATCATGTAAAACATAAGAAATTGTCTGTTTTTGGAAAAACCACCCTTTTGACTAAAAATTAACATAATGCAGAGCAGAATAGTAGATGATCATCTGCTTTGAACTAAAATTTCAAAGCACCTCCCCTCTTTGCTTAATTTCTTCAAACATTGTATTATATTCATATCTCATTTTCTCAAGGGATCAAATGCACATAACATATAGACACAAAACTAAATTCAACTTCTAAATTTGCAATTAAACTTACCATTACAGCGATAATGAAGCCTAGTTCCATCAGCTAATACCGCTCCAGGAACAAGCTTTCCAGGTAAAACCGATCCAGCAATCCCCAAGTAACTGAAGAATTCCAGCAATAAACAAACCTAACAAACAAAACCCATTAATCTGATGGTACCACAGGATTATGAACCTAGTGTGTCCCTGTTTCCGAAATTGGAACGACATTAGTTTACAATTGGATCGATTGATTCAAGAGCAAAAAACGAATAACATAAAACTTCGTTGCAGATCTAGTTAAGATGTTAGGAACCCTAATTGGTCAAAAAACCAACAATAAACATGAAAGAATCTAACCGATGGTGGATGTGGAATCATCAATGGGGGAAACGTATGTGCTTTTGTTTACCAATTAACAGTAAGAAATTATGCACAAATTTAGCAACTACAAATTGTAAAAAACACCAAATGAGTCAATGTAATGTGATCATGGATGTTCTATCTTTACACCTAATTGTAACAACCGAATAATCTTTATCATACCAGTTCACAACTTTAACATCAGCCTGATGTGACTGGATATGAACGATGAAGGAATGTTTATTTGTTGTCGCATCGTACGTCGTACCCAAGTCGAAGGTCCCCATTCTCGCCTCTGCATATTATTCACTTGTTAAAGGAGAAGAGAGATAACATAATTTTACAAATACATGGATTATTAATATCTAAAATTTTTATTACCTTAGATAAAAGCATCGCCATCAACAAGTCTTTTGGAACTAACAAAAACACTCCAACCACTTTGAAGCAGGTGCCTTCGTGGTTGACCTGCCATTTACAAACAATTATAAATACATTAAGGTTGAGGCAAATGTCATATATGCGGCTTCATTACAACTAAACAAGTTTTCATATGATCAAGCAACAATCATTTTGCAGAATTAAAACCTACCCAGAAACAAAAAACACTTTAAATCGATCAAAAAACACAAGAAGAACAAAATCGAAAGCAAAATAAGCAAGCACCAACCTCGAATTGCACAACAACACAATCATGTTATCAAGAGCAAATACTTGGCATACCTACACCATACACAATAACATCTTCCTTGGCA